>JAHZNE010001101.1:0-31597 GCA_027744055.1 Callyntrura sp. NNG-2020 | reverse complement strand
TACTCAAGGACACAGGTAGACAGAGAGAGAGAGAGAGAGAGAGAGAGAGAGAGAGAGAGACCAGTCGTACATAATACTAGTAGTATGCCTGCAGCGGAGAGATGACATCCTACACAATAGCGATTGTCTGACTACTTGACTGACAACAAGGGAGGAAGAGTGTCCCATTATAATAAACAGCTAAAGAGAGAGAGAGAGAGAGAGAGAGAGAGAGAGAGAGAGAGAGAGAGAGAGATAGAGACGGTATCAAGCAGGATTGGGGGACGTAAACATATTACAAAGAAAGTAGAGCAGAGCACTCTCTGCTGTGGTGCCAGTCAAAAGAGGATAAAAGCTGTATTATTTTTTTTCTCCTTTTCTGACATTAATCTTATTTGGTATTATCAGGAGCGTGTTGGCAGGTGGGAACTGTGTGGGACGGCGGGGGAGAGGGAAGGAATCTCTATTATTATGTATGATGACGGGAAAACATTTTTTAACGGGGCTGATAAAGAAAGCGTTGTCATTTTAGAGGGAAAACTATCCCCCTCATTTTTGGCACTGTCTCCCCGAAAGTTTTTAAAAGTTGCCAGAAAAATGTATTATTGAAGTGTCGTCGTCTGCACGGAGAGTTGGAGAAAAGGACGACGGTGAAAGTAGGAGCCCTACAAAGGTGTATATATTTATAGATGTGGATATATGGTTTACTTACACCCACCTGCGCAAATTTTATAGGGGATTTGTTGATAGTGCACTTTTTGTTTTTACCGGATTACAGGAGTAATCCATAGGAAATCTGCAGATTGTACGTGTGTACTACTATCTCTTTTTATATTGGCCGCAAGTTTTAGGCAAGTTTTTTGGAGCACGAAGGGACAGTTGAAATGGCACCAATCTCAGGTAAGTGTGTGTGTGTGTGTCTGTGTGTGTCTGTCCCTCACACGTAGAGGTAGTGGCGACGGCAGAGAAAATACGGGATAGACAAAGTCAGGTATTTTTATTTCCGCTTTCTGCTTCGTTACATTTTTTCTGTTTCGACAGTGTGACATGAATATTGTATAATATTGTCCGTATGGCTTTCCTTTGTAGCTTTCTCCATAATAATAGCAGAACAGAGAGCACCTATTCTCCTTTGTGCAGCGAGGAAATCATATGCGGGGAAAGGGAGGAAAATAAGAGTTTCAATAAAACGACATGTTCTCTCGCGATATTATGTCGACCGACAAAAGCCCTTCCGCTTTCGCGTTCCGTTGATCTTCCACATCACGTCGCTGGGCTTTGAGGGCAGGTATTATTGCCGGTGGTATTGGTATATGATGCTGTGCTGCTATATGTGTGCATTGGTTACACTTTGTACTAAAAAATTGGTAAGTTTTTGGTTGAGTTCACTTCGGTTCCAGTTTCGTGGTAATATTTAGCATATTCTCCAATTTACAACGGGGCGGGAGAAGTTTTACCGAGGAAGGTGTCAAGTGGTCAGAATAGCTGGGGTAACTTTCTGGAATGTTGTAGGGTGCCCCGTAGTTCAATAAAAATGGTGTAATATAAAATTAACTGCGGGAAAGTCGGTATACACAATTGAAAATGAAAGGAAGAGTTGAAAAGTGGGATTAGGATGAAAGGCGTCGTCCGATCTGTTTTGACGGCGATGGGTTAGGTGGGTCGCGTCTGGATAATATAGGGCGATTCATGACGTTCCTGTACATTCATCCAGTAACTTTATTATATGCACTCTAGATGTTATACACTAGATCTGTTTGCGTTTCAGGTAAATCCTGCTGCGGACAGGTGAGCACTGGTGACTGGTACGCAATAAGAAATAATTTAAATGCAGAAATAAATTTTTTATGCGGGTTTCGTTTTCGTTTTTGACCAGCTCTAGGCACATTCGATGTTTTATCTCCATCGGCCATACGTAAACTTGAAACATGTATACCTACATGTAGTATGAGAATCTAGAGCATGTGCCATGAGTACTGTGACAGAATGATGTATTGATTTTGTATTTATAAAAGTTTCGCGTTTTCTGTCACCGTTATTATGGCCGTCCACGTTGATCATTCCTTCCTATAGCTATGGATCACTACAGTTGCTGATCTGATGAAATTTCAGTTCATCTTGTATTACACAATTTTTGTTCCCCTCTTTATATATATCGTTCATATTTGATATTATACGATGCGGTAGCTATAGAACCTATAAGAACTGTGGTTGACATGTTACCTGGTCTACCGACGCTTTCCAATTAATATAAAAGAAAAAAACGCTATCTTCGCGTCTAGTAAAATTTGATAATGGCTTCATGGCTTATAATAACTTATTATAATATCGCAGCAGCCATTTCAACGCATTACATGTCATAATAACTAATAGCTGTTGTTTGGACGTACGACAGAAATGTCCATTGCATGACTGTTGTCTCAAACATTATGTAAATTAGCTTAAATTAGCGTATATTATCCCTAACGCTTTGTGTATATTGTTGAAAACCATCTAAATGCATATCACTCGGTCTATCTTTAACTTATTACCGCATCTCCCTACCCAACAACGAAAGTCATACCTTCATCTCTACAACCTCGTGGGGTCCATCATTCTCCCCCCAACAACTATAGCTGCGGTGCCGACTTTAGTGTAACGATTGAAAGTGTTTTGGAGGATTTTGCCCACGTGAATGATTTGCAAGAAACCCGTTTCAATAATTTTCAACTACAAACCTCAAAATATTTCAAGAGCTTAACCATGAAATATTCAGATATTATTGGGGCCACATGTCTATCCTATACAATCATACTCGCAGGATTTACAATTGGATACCCTTAACTGAAATTACTAAAAGCTCTGTATTATGCGCCAGTCACCGCACCGTATAGTCTCTTCATGCTGGTTAATCTGCCAGCATCCCTTTTGTACAAATCATCCGACTCATATTCACAAAATTATTTCCGGCAGCCGAGCAGAAAATCATCTATGCAGTATAGAGTGGTGGTTTGCGGCTTGCGGTTTCAATTACTTTCTGTGTTCATACTCTAACAACCCCCCCCCCTCGAATGCCAACGGATTCGATTACTTTCACTTCCCTAATGCATCCACTACATTGCCGAAGTTCCCACAATTTTACTATCTATCATTTCCTCTGGTTTGAGTATCTCCCTTCATACCCCTAATTATTTGCCCAGTTCAAAAATCGGGGATTTTCCCAAAAAATAACCTTAATTAACTTAAAATTATGTGCCCGTCTGCAATTCCAACCCATTCGTCATTTTCAAAATGGCCTTACCTGTTCCACCCACACGTTGGTTGTCATAATTTGACTTTTTAGATTCTGCAATAAAAAAAACAAAACAAATTTAAATTTTATTAATATTTCAATACGCTTTCTCTTTTTCTACCAAAGCAGTCTGCTTTTTTGCCCTGTTTATTTTTTAGTGACCCGCCCGTATTCCCGCCGTATACCAACTTCCATCATGCTCCTCATTACCATCCATCCTCCTTCTTTCCTTCCTCCATGTATTACAACTCCCGTCGTGTCGTCGTCGTCGTCGTAAGGTATATTTTTTTTGCTGAACGGACCTTAGCACGTACACACGTACCATCATCCAACTGAATAAATAAAGTAAAAAACAGACGGGATATTTGTGTTTTACTAGAGAGCCGTCCGTCCCAATATAAAATATACATTAGTCAAACTGTTTTTAAAATGCATACAAACTTGCTTCTTCTTCTTCAGCTTTCCCCCTTCTCCTTTCAACTTTCTTTCAGGATAATGGAGCAGCGGAAGGAGGAAAACATGAAAAAAGGACTTTTGGCTTGGGAAGAAACGTAACACTATAATTTTTAACTTTCCTACTTGTTATTCTACAAGCGTTGTTTTTTTCTCCTTCTTTTGGTACGGCTTCGTGTATTTTGCGTTCATTTGAAATTTATATGAGCATCGTCATCATCATCATCATCATCGTCGTCGTCAGAGGAAGCGGCATCAAAACGAGACTCTTTGCTACTTACGACGACTACGACTACCCTACCTAAATTTATTGCACTGGTGTAAATTATTCCAACTTTTATGGAGAAATAACACGGAACAGAGAATTGTAAGTGGGGAAAGGGGAAAACGGTGTATTATGGAGATACGCTCATCTGGAAAGCGATATGAAAGATAAGACAGCTGCCACGTAGAAATGTACCGGGCTCGTAGGAAGGTTTGCACACATGTTATCTATAAGGTGTCTTCATACGAAGAATTTTATGCATTTCTCACACACACGGCGACTTCATACATATACGACACAGTGTATAACGGCGTAAAAGGGAAAGTACTATTTAACTTTAGTTGGGACATGACAATTAAAACTGCATGTCACATGTCATTTTAAAGTGGAGCGTGACATTTGTACAGAAATGTTTTGTCAAACATTTTGGTAGTTTTACATTTCCCGGAAAAATTAATAAGGAAACCCGAAACCTGACATTCTCCCGTCAAAACTAGAACTCTGTTGTCAAAATTTCTAGCTTTGGACGTACTATGTCACCTTTAGATGTAAAACATTCAACCTGGTACGTCTTACGCTATAGGTAAGAGTACATTGTGTAGGAGTGATGGATTTAGTCAATTTTTGCATTTTCCATTCCCCAGGGTCCGCTTCAGTCAGGTAAACAACGGCGAAGTACAAGTTATAGTTCCTTGGAAATGCAATTCCAATTCCCCACTCGAATGACCCCTGACAAATGTCACGTTACATCCCTAATCGCCCCTTTACTTACAGACCACCCTCTACCTGCCAAACCAAAGAGCACACTCATCTTCATTAACCAAACTGATCCTGATTTTCACTATCTACATCAGCCTGACGTGAACTTGGCGTAATGGTTTCGGCATTTTTGAATAATATTAGGATTCACGCCACGTTTCCCAACTTGTTTTTATTTAGGATTATGGGAATGCCATGTTGTCATTTTCCGTGTCACAAAACTTTACGAGGGAATCTCAACATTTTTCTTTTACAAAAAATATACCAGAAATCCTGCTTACAAAAGAAGCGCTTGTTTTTTTTTCTCTCTCTCTCTCTCTCTGGCTGTGTAACGGTAGCTGTACGATTTAGTGTTGGCGGTGATGGTAAACGTTCTTCTTTTGGGGAAAGTAGGCAATAATTTGTTATTACTGTACACTAACCCAAAAAAACGACTACCAACCTCCCATTATTATCGCCGGAGAAAGCGGGAAAGACGTGCGCTACTACAGACACATTATAAACGCATTACTTAATACAATTTTCCTGGTTTGCCATCATCATCATCATCAGCCTCCCTTTTTCCCTGGAATTCCTCAAGGTAGCAGCGCGAAGAAGGGACAATATTTAAATTGGATTGGGTCGCGGGAAGCAAACTCAATTTCCTCCTCCAGGAATTTTCAATTTTCCTCCGATAACCAATGTGGAAGAAGGATGGTGGAACACACACACACACACACATACACATACACGCACAATGCTTGTAATAAGAATCTTTTGCGAGTTTTGTAGTAAATGGCCTAATTTCCGGCGCTCGCAAATAATATCCCCGCCAAAGAAAAAAGTTGGTTGTACCGTCGCCAATGGACGTATAAACTCGCATGATGCCTATAACAATATGGATATCTTAACGGTGCAATAAGCTAATGTGGTTGCTCATTATGCCAAGAACGAACCAATAATGGAGTCCATTTTTCCAATTTTCGGTTACGATTATTATAATCGCTGCTGCGACGGCAATTCAGCAAAAAAGTGAAAGTCTTTTTTTTCTCTGCCAGATTTAATGTGAGCAGCTAGCCGAAACCGGAGTGAAAACTCCATTAAAATATTTTGCAAGTCTTTCATTTTTCTGCCATTCAAAAAGGATTTTGGTCTTTGACAGCCCCAGATGGGAAGGAAGTGGCAACTTTGTTCGTGGTGGTTACACGGCATTACATGGAAAGCGGATTCACACACAGGCACACACGTGAAAATAGGAGAAAGTACGACATTACGGCGAAGCACACGTACAACAACGGGAAAAATGGGCTTCTTCAAGTCATATTATGAGGGCATTTAAGTTCCAAATCTGGAAAAGGATTTGGCAAAAACTTTCCACTTTGTTTGTGTCTTGGGGAGTACATGTCTACTTCGGTGGGGTATTAAAATAAGGGGAATGCAACTTTAAAAGGTACCGGATACGACAATGTGTGTGACTTTCAGATTGTCTTATAGTTTCAATGTATGCAGGAATTGCTGAGCTTTTCAAAATATTTGATACACGAGAAAACAAGAGGGATACTCTGCATATGTTATAACAAACAACATGTTTTGAAAATCTAACATGTGTAATGCGGGGTCTATAAAAATGGTAATAAGCCCACTCCTTCAGTGAAGTGGTCTATTATGCATGTATTGGTGCTAAATCAATGAATTCGAATAAAGACATTATGTTTCCAAGAAAATCTTGGAGTCTTGCTGTTCCTCACAAGGGCACCTTATACGGGGTAATCGGCAAAGTCGCCGTTTATTAAAGAGAATGCCCTTCCGTGGGGACAAGTTCTGGACAACTTTACGACTTTTTTTTCACAGGATGGCTACTTCGACATGGCGTCACAGGGAGACAGGCAGATTTTCCTAATCTTCTTATTTCTGAGTGATTTGCAGAGTAATTTTACAGGGGCGAGTGTAAAACGTCGTTTGGTTTGACATTTGTAACTTGCGACTTTCTTTTAAATTTCCCCGGTGGGCGGTTATACACACGTGCACAATTTTTTTTTGGGGTAGCCCCTCCCCCAAAGAGGTTTTATGTCAACGCGGAAGCATAAATCCAATTACCAGTGGAAATTCGAGTACTGCTTACACAATTAGGGCTTTAGCGGGAATTCAAAACCTCTGTAGCATGTGAGTAGTGACAAGCATAAAACCGGCCCCTACCCACTGTACCGCCCCCATTCTTACAATCTGGGTAGAACAACCCGTTCATATTGTAACCCTGGTGTAATGCTACAAAATATTGTACCAAACTCTACTTACATGACATTCGCCACTAATCTATTGCTGTAATTAGTTTTACTTTCCCCCTTGTTTTTGCCACACTTTCTCCTGTTTTGTACATGTACTTACAGTTGTATACAAGACCCCTTCATTATGCTATCTACACTAACTTTTTCCTTTGAATTCCCCCAAACCTGATTAAACCGGAGGAGCTCCCTTAAGTAAAAGAATCCTGGCTCCTTTCATCACAATTAAGATTACCACTCTTTGTAGTGCCCCTATTACATCTGTCCTCCAGAAAAGGAACGATATCAAAACTCGTAATATATCACCCCACACCCCATAATAATTCTCCAGAATGGCTGCAACAACAATCCGTAAAGTTAGTTGTTGTACTCTTAAAATTTGTTCCGTTCCTCCAGAAAATCTGTGTGCAAACATTCTGAGAGCCGCTTCAGTTCAGAGAGAGAGAGCGAGCAAGAGAGAGAGAGAGAGAGAGAGAGAGAGAGAGAGAGAGGTAACGGCATTCACCACAAAAAGAAAATTTACAACAGCTATTTACTCGCTGTCATAAAAATGGCAAAACGGGAAAGAATAAAGAAAATGGCTCTTCTATACGGTCCAAGCCAAGAAAAAAAGGGGGAAACTGCTTCCTATTTCTATTCTTCTAAATGATATGGTCATTATACCTGTATCTATGTATAACGTCGTCCATTTTGTAGCTTCCATGGCAAATAAGATCGATATCTCTCTCTCTCTCTCTCTCTCTCTCTCGAGTCTGGTGCATTTGTGTCCGTACAGAGTACAATGTGTACAGATCAGATGAAAAGAAAGTGGAACGGGAGCACCCAACCCGGAGAAAGAAATCAACAATTCAGTGAAGAAAAATAAACATGTTGGCAAGGCATAATAAGAGAGTTTTTTCCCCATAAACTGTTCAGCTTGTCACTACAATAACCCTAATATGAATAAATGCCTTGTGATCGAATCCTTCGCGACTTACGGCGCTGCCCAAATAATAGCGAGAGAGAGAGAGAGAGAGAAAGTATAATGCCCTGTGCTACTCTATACATTTGGTGCCTATGGTGACTCCCCGTCATTATCGGGATCGTAGTGGAGGGCATATATGAGCGTATAGTGTGTTTTGGTGTAAAAGGGACTCTTTGGGAGAAGTGGAACAAATAACGACGATAGAGTGACAAGAAGAGCCTCTCAGATTGTTCATTGCTGAAAAAAATGGATGTGCAGTGGGGAAGGATGGGGAGAGTTTACAGTTTTCGAACATGGACAGCTCGGCCAAAAGTAGAGAGAGCAGAGACAGAGACGTCGTTGCGGGATAAATCCGTTTATTTATACAAGAATATTTTTGAGTGCAATTGTTACGGTATTTATGGCCGGGGGCCGGTCATAAGAAACGACCATACCAAGAGTACTTGTCTGGGATGTAGAGGGGATCATTTATTGGTAGATTTTGGAAGGAGGCAATTAAGAGAGAGGGAGGTTGTGTCTTCTGTAGGGGACGGCCCCTTATATGTTAGGGAGAAAAAATGGACTTTTGGCGTTTGGTCCAACTAGTTTACAAAATGGAAGAAGCAAGGAGGGATGTGGTGATAAAAAAAATACAGTGTGTTTTTGCAGAGCTTCCGGTTTTGTCGCGCTGGGCTGTGGGACGATGAGTAAAAAAAGGAAGAGTGCATGTGAGTCCCCCAAAATGATAATCCTTTATGCTACAACGACTACTACTACTACTACTGCTGCTGCTGCTGCTGGACGAGTTGTCGTGCCAGCTTTACATTGTGTTGTTGCAGTAATGTGATGGGCTGTTGTGAGAGCCTCTCTGTGTTTCTGTTTCTACTTATCTGGAAATCCATTAGGAGCAAAGGGATCAGGCCACAGAATGACATCATGACGAGATAGAGAGAGAGAGAGAGAGAGAAAGGATCAAAACGGAAGGAAAGACGAAAGAGAGAAGAGAATGTCGTCAAGTAGCAGCATACATAAGCCATTTACATAAATATCAGCGACGGGGAAATGGGGAGTTTTTGTTTTCTTCCACAAAGCTGTACTGTTAGAGTCCTTGTTTGCACAATGGTCGCCGTTTGTTGTGTGCCTGCTCAGAGAAAAACGTAATAAAGTTTAGAAAAAGGCTCCCTCTGGCAAAATGCAAGGTTCTAATGGTACCGAGACTGCTCACTTTGCAACAAATTTACTGGCTGGTTGCCCCATTTTCAATAATACACTTCACGTCGTCGTCGTCGTCGGTACTTACACTCTTGTCACAAATATCGTCGTTGTCAGGATCATCAGGCACATGTGCTAGGGTGTCTACAAACAAAGCCGTATTTTTTTGCTTTCACCAGCGGTGAAAGTAGAGAAAGTATTTAGCTGTTTTCCTAAAGTTTGAAAGGTTGTACTCCAGAAAATGGTCGGGTACACACACACTCCAGTACTGATTATTTCAATACAAAAACCTTTTTGAGAGAAAGCCATTTGGGAGAGAATGGAAAGTAAGCAGAGAGAGAGAAAGAGAGGGAGATAAGAGGTACCGGAAGGTAAAGAAATCCGGAAACCGGATTAAATACATTGAAGCGAAAGGTTATTTTACTCGGGTTTTTAGCAGAATATTGTAGCGCCCGCGTGTGTAAAAAAATCAATAACGTCACCAACTTTTGGTCCAGTGACTAATGACAATGCTGGGCAGCGGTAATGAGTAACGGGGAAAGTATATACGCGTGTGTATATACACTTGTGTTGTGTTTCAGTGAAGGGGTAATTGTAATAAAGCCTGACTGAAGGCCAGATTTTCTGGAAGGTTTTATCCCTGCACGTTCATCACCGTAACGGCGACAGGGTGTTAACAAAATGAGTCCTGGCGAAAGTCAAAGTAATTAACATGGCGCATAGCGAAAAAAATTGCGTACCTAAAATTATGACACTTTCACTTTTATTTTGCAACACGTTTGCAGAATGCCCAAATGGCAACATGGAGAAACCACTAGTAACATCGTGTAATAATTTTCCAGGAGAGAAAGTGAAGCTTTAATAAAAAGAAAGTACTGGAGTACTTTCACCAACATTTCAGCTTATGGCCGTCATTAAGCCTGCATTTTGTATGCCATCTTTAGAAAATATTTACATCACTTTGATACAATCAGTTTGACGTGCACCAGGTCGGCATAGATATTTGTTTTCGTCGCCATATTTTTTTCTCTTTCCCGAGAAAAGTTTATGATGACACTTCTTTTTCCAGCTTTACTTTAATCCGTCTTTCTCGCTTTCTCCTTGTGCACATTTCTCGCTTTTGGAAATATGTTACCCGAATAAACACAGAGCAAAAGACGAAAAGAGAAAAAAATACTTTCAGTCAGTTTGGCTGGTTCAAAGGAAAGGTGCTTTCAAAAGAGTTTCAGGGTATCGTCGTAGGTAGATGCCCATTTTAATGCTCACACACGAAAGCAGTTTCATATTTCAGGCTTGAGTTACTTTTCTCTATTTCCTCTTTATTTATCATGGTTTACTGAGTAAACAAACCATGACAGCAGCTGCTGCTGCTGCTGCTGCTACGACAGTACAACTTTCACTTGCTTTTACCTTTTATTTTATTAATGTACTTCAACTCAGCAAACATCCACCATCGTGGAATCATCAAGGGTGAACGAAATGAAAATAATTCCTCTCTCAAAAAAACGTGTGCCTGCTGTTACGGTGATCCAAAAACAAAACTAATTCTCGGATCTTCTTTCACCCAAAACACAAATATCAACAGACACGACACCTGAATGGCAGGCACATCCAGCGCAGTTTCATTTACTTTTTCGAGAGAGAGAGAGAGAAACCCTATCATTCTATTTTAGGTTCAAGTAGTGAAAGGTGGAGAAAGCGGTGAAAGTGTAAATTCTCTTGGACTTGATATCCCCCCGTATCCCTTTCTTTTTTCTCCCGACCAACGTCTCATTAAAGTGCTTTCTCTCTCCCACCTTCTGGTTTGATACATTTCTTGTGGTAAATGCGTGTGTTGCATGCCCGCTTTCCTTTAATGATCGAGTGTGCATGTATGTGCGTGTGTAGGGGTCTTTTTAACCAAAGACCTCCTTCAGACTGGTTGTTATTATTATTACACCTATTAGATTATTCGCTTTACAGGTCGTATTCCCTACAAAATGTACTTAAAAGCCCAGAAGACTCGCATAGCAGGTTTTTCTTTGCTCCTGACAGAGATGTATGACGTTCTCTTCATTCGGCCAGGCTTCAACAGCGCAGCAGGGATAATACACACACGGCTAGATGGAAATGGAAAGCTGGAAAATGAACGAAATCCGATCAAGCTTGAGTAATTGATTCCTAAGCTGCTTCCTTCTTTCACATCATCATCAGAACAGGAGCAGTAGTAACAGGAGCAGCAGCAGCAAGGGCGGGCGGCATAGGAGCGTATCGTCTTTTTCTTAGAAAGATATGCATGCTTTCAAAATTTTATTATCCTTTTCCTAATGCAATATCAGGAGAAGCGGTGTAGCAGAAGCAGAAACGTAACGGACCTTTAATAAATCATTCATGATCTGACTTTCTTTCTAGCTCTCCGCCAAATAGAGAAAAACATCCGTTCTACAAACAAACAACGTGTAAGCTATGTAGTCTCTGTTCGTTTTAGAAAGCCACAACGAGGAAATTCTCCCTTTTTTTGGGGGTATTTCCTTTTCTAAACATGTCGCTTTATTTACATATGCCGTCATACGACTTTCTCCTTTTGGTAAATAATTTAGTTTACGGGCGTTGTTCAAAGGAAAGCCGCAAAAGTAAGTGTTTTTATGACAGGTGAAAGGTAGCCAATATATTTTTAAGGACTAAACAGGTTGACACATGATGGAAGTTGGTATATGAAACGTTATTTTTGCAAAAAAAAATTTTTAAGAAAAAAATGCCTTACCACGTCAATAAGCTGACTAAGTTTGAGTCCCAATTTGACGGTAAGCTTATCCGTATTATTGGAAACCGGTCGAATCAGCCGATTGTAATTGCTGAGCAAGTCATCATACAGCCGTTTGGCGTCCGGATTGGCCTCCACCAAAGTGGTAGAAAATCCCAGGAAATCTGCGGTGAAACAGAGGTTATCTTTCATTAAAAATTCGGGCACATCGTCAAATCAAAATCTTTTTTTTTCCTTGGGTGTATTAACTAAAATTCGGGTAATATTTTGTTTCTGGCGTTATGGCAGCTCCCTACCTGCGATGGAAGAAGTGAGGATAAGTGCTGACAGCACAAACTTTATGCGGCTCCAAGCTCGTCGACTGCGCGCACTTCCGCCCCCATTTCCACCCCGGTGGTGATGCGGATGATTATGATGCTGCTGCGGATAATGCTGATAAATGTGAACGTGCGGGTTTTTATAACGAAACGTTCTAATCACTCGGATCGTCATTTTACTTTTTTTTCTTCAGTTGAGCTGTTGTCTGCGAAAAAACGGCTGGTGTCTGCTCAATGTTTTGTTGTGGTAGCAAATTTCGATTTACTTATCTCTGCAGTGTTTCTTACAAGTACTGCTGGTGGAAGGTCTTATCATTTATCTGTATATATCTTGCTCTCTCTCTCTCTCTCTCAATTCTCTCTCTCAGAAAAATCGACACCAACAACAGCAGCAGCGGGACATGTTCTGCTCTGCCCCCAAACAGAGTACCTCACGACTCGCGTATTTGTCAGATAAGTAGTCTGATAATATAAAGGGGGTACAGGTAGGCTCTCTAAGGCTCTTCCGTTTCCCAGATTTACAAATTTGATAGAAAAAAAATTGGGTGCACTACTGCTCGCAGCCGGAGGAAGTTGAAGAATCAAGATAACATTGTTACGAAATGGGGAGCACCAGCACACACTCACTCGTTCACTCAGGTGCACTCCAAAGGTCAGACTAGTGTTGCTTATTTTTTATTTTGATGTTTGTAAATAATCAGGTATATTGGCTAGAAGAAATCTATACTCTACTTTTGAAAACAGGAAGAAACGGGGGAAAATGTATGTAGAGTGTGAGTATGCCTATACGAAATATTTTGTTTGGGTGATGTATAGTAGCAGATGAGAGAAAGAGGGGGAGAGAGAGATGAGCAGCAGTAGCAGCAGCACTCTGGTAGAGAGAGAGAGGAAAGGGAGAATAAAAACCGAGCAGTGAGCGAGTAAAATAGACAGTGTGGGAGAGAGAGTGTGTGGTGCTCTCAACTCGACAATCTTCCTGAGACTGTCTATCTGCCTATGTATCTCACTCTCAACGTGAGAAACTGAGAGAGAGAGTACGAGCTAGTTTGGTTGTCGCTGTAAAAGTTCTGCCAGAGAAGAATCGGGGGGCTCGGAAAGATTCGCAGTGTTTGGGAGAGAGAGAGCACACACAGCATATAGTTCAAAAGAGAGAGAGAGAGTGGTACTGCTGAAAAATGAAGTGAAAGAGAGAGAGAGAGAGAGAGAAGAAAGTTGGCAAATGCTGTAGGCTGTGGGCTGCTCTGGAAAGATGGGGAAAAGAAGAGAAAGAAAAAGCTGTTGTGTTGGAAGACTACTGGGTATGTGTATGCATGCAACAGAATAGGGGTTGGAAAAGATAATATATGCGGATGGTGTAGGAAAGCAGCTGCTGAGAAGAAAATGATAATCTGGAGGATGGTGCCGGTGTTGTAGTACAACAAGGAGAAAGTTATAGAGCAAAAGGTTTTCACTTTTAGAGAGAGAGAGAGAAAGAAAGCTGGAAAATGGGAGTATTTGGTGGTATGGTGAGTAAAGAAAAGTAGAAACTGGCTTGGGTAGGAAATGAAGAGAAAAATTCAAATGCATGTGTTATGGAGTGCAATCATGGTGGAAAATCTTTTTTGGGGACATTCTGTATAAAAATGGTGTCCTTACAACATATCTTACATTGCAGTAGCGGAGAAAATTTCCGGGAGATTGGCTGTTACCAGGGAGTATTTGGAATGTCCAGTGAATAAAACTGGCATAATATGTAAATACATGCATAGTCTCTCTCTCTCTCTCTCTCTCTCTCTCTAGCTCTCTCTTGGTGCCGATGACCCAGATCTAATTTGGCAAAATACAATAAACGTACCACACACAGTGGCACTATATGTTAGAAACATCGGTTGGGTTGGGAATCTCGAGAAAAAAAAACAAGAGCAAATAAGATCTTTCCACGCTGCCTGACAAGTGTTTTAATGGGCAAGGCAGCAGTGGTGACTTGGATAGATTCCGAGTTTGAGAGACTTCTAGGAAATACATAAGACACTATATTTATTTTTTTAAATGTACTTAAAGTCGCACGTTTTCCCCGTTAAATACCATAAAGTTGAAAAAAAAATGTTTTCTCTTTAATAAAAATGGAAGGGATACCATCATCAGCACTTGTTTTGTTGTAAAACATCTTCCCACTTTGCTTCCGCTTCCTTCCATTTTTCCCGACCTTATCCCCGGATGCTGCAGGAGAACAAAACAAGCCTGTTTTTTTATCTAAAGCAGGGAACGTTTACAAAACAAGACGACAAGAACAGGAATACTTTTTTATGGGTCCTTCTGGAAACATTTGACAGCAAAGAAATATATTGGAAAGTTTTTATCAAAAATGGGAATGCAAGAAGGAAAGATGTATGTCATGCCGCGTGAATGACCCCCTTTTCACCTTGCACAGATCAGCCCAGGGAGAAAAGTTTTTGTAGACACAAAAGTGTGAAAGTTTGGGAACACTTTTGTGTAAAAACACACAAAGTCGTTTACTGCCCTGTTTTTTCTGATACAGCTGCATCATTTGTTCTCTGCTGCTGGTGATGATGGTAATAAAAACTACTCGAGACTTGCATACTTAATTTAATTAGACTCCCGATTTGTTAAGCATTCCGCCGGGTAGTTGCTTGCAACAGCAAAAGAGGAACTCGTGTTGACAAAACCATCAGCAGCATCACCACCGCTGTTTGTAGGTGTTACAGGTGCAAACTCTGTCTATAATATTCCCAAAGGTCATCAAAGTACGGGGAAGGTGCATTGAAGGAACATTTCCTGGATGGAAACGGGCAATAACAAGTTATCTTGTTATTACCACTCGCTGCTGTCCCTATGCTATTTCAATGAGGGAATTTATGAACGAAAAATTGGCGCGGGAAATTTAAATTTTTAAATCTGAAGTAATCAGAGAATTTATTGTACACAGCTGATTGTTCAGTTTACAAGTGTTTTGTCGTCACAGCCTCCCCTACATTAGTCGGTCAACACGGAGAGACCTTTAGTTGACCTTATTTTATATTTTGTATTTTTACAAGGCATGCAACAATACAACCGTGATAATTAATTAACAGATTAAATGTTGTAATGGTGGTAAATTACACTAACGTAGGTAGAATTAAGAGTATCTTTATTAGAACTACAGTATGATAACGTTGTTTTTGTTTTATTTAGCGAAAAGCTTATTTAACGACACGGATACACGACATATTTCGAAAAGTAACAGTCAAAGAGATAGATAATTAGAGAGAAGATAGAGAGTGTGTATGTGTGAATGTATGGAAAGATGGAACACGTTTTTTCTGAGATTTGTTTTGCTGTGTAGCTATTTTGTTAAAAATACGACAATGTATATGGTTGATTCCATAATTTCTATGGAAATGCAGCAGCAGCAGGTCCAAACAGGTATCCCAAGCAGATTAAGCAGGTACTGGACCTGGAGGAACAGTAGGCTTTCGTCGCATACCAAGGGAGCCAAGTCGAAAAATTAAGGTAGCCGCACGCGTTTGCTTCTTTTGTCGCCCACCTGGGTAATAAACAGGATAGGTCAAAGTTGGACTATATCGCGGCTCCATGCAAAAACTTATCAGCGTGTTATCTAGAATCTACAGCAAAATGGCTTACTTTCAATGTACCCCTCGCTATCCGCAAAGTCGTCACTGCCGATCGCCCCATTGTGACGCATTCCGGCAGATACTACCCGGGGAACGGGATGAAACGGAAAATCCTCTCGTTTTGCTCCTCGAGGAATTGGACCGGGACGTCGCATTGGGTTGTAGTCACTGGGGTGATTAGTGAAAAATCGCTTCATTAACACTACTGGAGGGACGTAGTCGTCTGAAATAAAAGGGCAAAAAAATTAAATTTTTTATTATTTTTTTTTACATTTTTTTAATTTTTGGTCGTGCCTTACCGTACTCATCAGGATCAATATACATCATTGGGGGTCCTCCATCTTCGGTTAACGCTGGAAATGCCATGGAACTGCCCGCTAATAGCACTATGGTCACCATCACGCCAACAAAAGTAAGTGCTAGTCGACAAGTCATATTAACAATGCTTTCTTTGTTAGTTAGGATTCTTATTGGGGATTATTGGTAATTTCCTTAAATATCGGTCGGGTCAAACTGCAATTAATAAGTCAAATTGGTTCTATTTTTTGGTGATCTGTGGGCGAAAATATGGAAAATTAACGTGTGCTCTTGATGAATTGCAAAAAGGAAATAAATGTGAAAACGGCAAAAAATAAAAGGAAATCTCCCCAAATGTGAAAAGCAACACCCACGCAACAGAGACAATGGCGGTGTAGATGGAAAATAATATTTAAAATCTACCACTACTTTATATATTTTCCTCTCTCTCTCTCTCTCTCTCTTGTTTCGTCGTTTCCGTTCCAATACTCACAACAAAATAGACTTTCTCCCTGCTCTTTTGTACTATTATTTGATTTGGTGTTTTCGGAATCGTGTTGTCTGTTGAAATGTAAAATATTGAGTGTGACTCTGACAAGGATTTCCTGGCGGCTTTTATTATAAATGAACGGCAAAAAAGGGATGGCAAAGTATGGGTTGTTTTTTCCATGGTGGTGAATAAATGATTGTGACACATGAGTAGATATGAAGCCATAGAACATTGGCGTAACTTATTCTTTCTCGTGGAAATTGCGTAGGTGAAATGGGAGAAAAATTTATAAAGTAAGCAAAGAACGGGAAAAAATTTACATGGGTGGTTGGTAAAGCAACAGCAGCAGCAACAGCAGTTGATTCCCATTCCCAGTAAGAAAGCCTGCAAAAATAATTGGATTGTAGAAGGCAGTATCGTTTTGATTTTTTAATATGAACTCTAAAATAACTTAATATAAAGTAGAGCAAAAATATTTATGCTAATATGGTTTCCCTATATATTGTAAGGAAGAAATATATAATAATTATTAAGCATGGCAGTCTACCATAGGTTTGAATTTTTAGCGTCTGCCGTAAGCACAAAACCGAAAAACACAAAATGTGGAAATTGTTTTCGATAATCAATAGCTCTGCCAGTTGCGACGGCGCGTCTCCTGGGTGTCAATACGGGCTACTTTTAATAATTAACAGGAGTCTAACTGTAGAAGGACAAACGGTTGTCGTGCCTCCGCCACCACGGACTAATTCGATTCGAATTGCAGATTTACTCGAGGTACATATTTATAATATGGGAGTGCGCACTCATGTTTCATTTTTATTACGGTTGCGTTCCTCCTAATGCCACAGGAGCATCATCATAGAGGCTGATGAATCTCTCTCGTTAACAACGTTCTCAACACTAGAAACGTAGAGACTTTTCTGCGTTGATGAGATATATGGGATATGGGATACTTGAGCTTTCTTACAGTACCGTTTTGCGACACAAGAAGACTGAATCTTTGGAAAAAGCGTGTAGCAAAAAGTGGGAAATATTGTAAGTAGCTATATCAATGAACATAGGCGAGCAATTTTCACTCAAATGATGTAACATGAACCCGCGTTTGACGTGGAGAACACATAGCAGGGTCCGTTGGGAAGGAGAGGTGAGCGATGAAGACGCTGTAATAGGGGAAAGTGACCATCGTTTGTATTAATGAATGATCGGCGCGTGGGATAAAATCGTTTGTACAAAAAACCCTGCGGAAATAATATTGGCAGAAGCTCACTAGATTTATTTTCATAAATGCACGTGCTAAATTTATCCCAAGAATGAGTGTACTATACGAATTTTACTGTGCTCTTGTTTTTTTATTGTGGTTCATCATGGTAGCTTTCGCTATAATGATATATTCGTTTTATTCAACATTTTATTTGAAAAATGAAAAATTCAATGGGGTACGGCAAATGGGAAAAATTAATTAACACGTGAAACCCCAACAGTACAGCGGTTCTATAGAAAGATCGCGGTGCTGCTCAACACACAGTAAAAATGAGAGGAAAGCAATCACACAAGTAATATTTTATTATGGTTTCGCTTTACTTATTGTTAGTTCATAAACTGGTTGTATGTACTGGGCTGCTGCGGCTGGAAGCAATTACACCTGGGATTTCGAGTGAAAGTATTTTTGTGTAGTCCCAATGTACCTCTGCTGTTGAGTGCTGGCGACAACACACAACATGAACGATATTGATATTACCCAACCAAAACATGACTGAAAGTGTTTAAAATGGCTGATGAGGCACTCCGAACAATTTCATGCTGGTGCTGGCTTTACACATGTCGATACACAATGAAATTAATTAAACGTATTGAAACACCTGCGATCAGCCACCAACAGTGGAAGAATGTTTATGAGTGTTATACACTGCCACACTAAATTTTTTTTTACCAATTTATCACCTAAAATTAAAAAAGAAGGAACAGTTGGGAGAATTATGGATTCGCAGAAGCACACATTAAGGAGTCCCAGTTCAGTCATGTATAGAATGAAGATAGCATAGCATGGTATGAATTTCATATTATACCCGGGATGTATTATTATTCGGTGTCACTGTCACGTACGCTTCCACTCCTACAAAAAACACAATGCTTTATAGTTTTATTTATAGTTCCTTTTGTTCTGCTCAATGTTATACATGTTTACAATCTCGATATTTTATACGACTTTCAACTTGACTCTGATGTAATTGTCAGTTTAAGTAACACACGTGGCATACCTTGTGAAATTAGTCATGTCTGTAGTCTGTATACAAAAGGGTTAAACTGAAATCACATGGATGGAGTTCCTTTAGCAGGTGGATAGAAAGTGTCATGTTACGTGGGCTGCCACTGGGGCGTTGACGTTACTGCCAATGAATGAGCCATGGGAAACACTGATTAAATTATGATTTTTGTTGGTGGTAAGACGGGCCACAGTAGCATGGCACTGTTGGATGGCTGAAAAACGTCAATAAACCTCCATTAAAAAGTTTTGAGGTCCAACTCGGGAAACTTTGGATTAGGTACCTATTTTGTGAGCATGACAATCGTATGACTACCTACCTCGAACACGCTGGCGGCAGTATAATGGCGGCATCCGAAAACATCTTCCATATCTGCACTCTGCACCCACCTCCGCCTCTTCTCTTGAAACTTGAAGACGGTGGTCGTGAAGTATTCCAACACGACGACGGCTTCCTCAAACGATCTGGGCAGGGCTCCTTGTCTTCATCCTTCTCTCCGTGGTAAAACCGATGTACTTGACTTAGAGCCAACCAATATATTAAATGCATTTACGATAATACAAAGTTTAACGTAAAATGCAAGTAATATACCAGGCGGACCATAAGTTCTTGGAGTATCGCCTTCCACCTTTGGACCCTCTGGGAGGAAAGTTTACTCAGGTTACTGTCCCGCCGGAGATATCCTGAAAAACCAATAAAATTTCAATTAATTTAATTTTATATTTCTACCACTTCTACTCACCTTTTCCCTGGTTCCTCCTCAAGGTCCTCGAAAGTAATGGATGACAGACGGTGGTAGCTCTCCCTTTTTATACTGTTTCCACAGGTGCGTGTAGAGAAAAATACAATGGAATCATGCACTGTGCAGTTTCAAAGAAATCATATTTGTATTGTATTTTGTATAATCCATTGTTTTCGACGCTCATTATCTTTTATAGCGATTAGTTATGCAACGTGAAAACGTTTATCGTCAGAATTTGTTTAAATGATGACTCATCAGAAATGAAAGAAAGAAATCATTTTTTGAATAGCGATTACAACCTCAAATAAAAGTTACGGATTGTTTATTGTTTGAAATTAATTACACATTGAAACATTAAATATAATAACAACTTCATAATGACTAATTAGCAATTTTGTACTTCTAACAATAGTATCGTGGGGCTGTCCATGTATCATGTCCGACGGTTACAAGTAATTTTAGAGTATTTTTTTAAAATTTTTTATTATGCCAACCCAAATGTCAACACCGTTCTGAACGTGCCCTTACTCAGAGCCACCACCAGCCGTCCCCCCGTTTCCCGTTTGACCTTGAATCCCACAGATAAATTTTGGGGGTGTAGGATTCTACAAGATCGCTTAAATTTTCTCATGATACTCCGTTGCTTTCTGCGAGCCCCCGAGTAATGTTTCCAGGAGCTTAGTACACTGGCTGACCTGCGGGCAAAATGTCCGCCCAGGGTCAATATAATAACCCAGGTTCCCTCCGTGATAACCAAGTAGCTAATCAAGACAACTTTCACTATCAGATTCATCCCGGCATCATTCCAATGCTGGATTAAAGCGTAGTTGGTCGCCACTATACCTGGCATGAGGACCACCAAAAAGGAAATCATTGCAAGCCCAAAATAATTACAAAACATCATAAAAGCCAACTCCAGGGCGCGATACTGTCGGGTGAATACCCCCAAGTTTGTCGTCAGCTCCCCCCTTTCCCATTCATGGGAACATTTCCAACGTCCGTTCAACCGAAAAGCGTCCAGGCAGGTGACGAACAAGTAGAGAATGTAAAAACCCAGGTAAATCAGGTTACTCACTCCCACAACCATTCCCGCTTGAAATCTTATCCAGATCAGGGCATTCCCCAGGTACGCCACCAATTTCACGGAAAACAGCAAACTTTCAAAATATCGCGAGTTGGATAAAACGGAATACAAAAATATCGAAGTATTTGGGTACACCAAAAAGAAAACGCTGAGATTGACGCAAGTCACCACACAATTGAGGATTATGGAAAGAGTCAAGCGCTCCACAAAACGCTCCCTGTAGGTCCTCTGATCAGGCGACCCTTTGCTACCAACGACGAAGGTATCCAAGAAGTGCATAAAAAAGGCAATTTCGCCGTTAAGAATCATCAAAACTTCCGAGGGGGAGGAGTAGTACGGGTAAAAGGTGACTAGGTAGCTGATACACGTGGTAAACACGACAAACAAGAGACTTTCATTTTTCCAGGACTTGACTGTGACCGTGTTGGTTGCGCTGGAGTTAGTAGAGTTGTGGATAAGTTGTAATTCTGCAAAGGCGGCCATACATACAATCAGAAACACAGTTTTGTAATATTCCCGCTTTGAATTTGTCGTCATGTGGTACTGCTTTGAGGTGGAGTTCCAGAATAGGGGACTCGCTCCAGTTTTGAGGGAGAGAAGGGAAAATATGGAAAGTAGCTTCATCTGCAAGGGGCTGTACATGACGATACACTAATTAGAGTGACTTGCGAAATTGTCAAACAAAAACAAGACTTCTTCTTGTCCGACTCGACTAAACGACGAAGAATGAAAGGATCGTTAAACCCATCCTGAGTTCACATTAGTTCGTATTCTGGTAATTTGTCATGGATCAATAAACGTTGCGGGGCAGGCAAATATTTTAAGCACGTGCGTTACCATTGATCGAGGATTATGCCCTCTGGTAAATGCTATAGCTTTTCTTTTTTGTTGACATTTTAAAAATGAAAAATTTATGTCATATGTCGGAGGATTCGTCTAATTCGTGTGTTCTACAACACCCACAGAATTTTCGAAAGGAGACACTGACTCTTTATCCGATGGTTTGTACAACGTATTATTATTGCGATGACAAAAACCGATGGGAATCTCGGTTAAAGATGCCATTCTCCTTATCTTGATTTACTGGGTAAAAAGTACACACTTTTTGCTTTGTAGGGAATGAGGCGTGATGTAAGATGTAATACAGGCAGAACATGGTGGTCAAAAGAAACCCAGGAAAATATCAGTAATTTCATGTTCACTTTTAAAATCACCATATCGTAAGTTAATCATGGTGTAATAATAACCCATTTTGAAAAAATACACCCAGACGAATTTAACAGGGCACCGTTACACGAAATGATACTGGGGAACTTCAAGAAAAAATACAAATTAGGTGGTATACTTCTTCCAAGTTGTGTAGGACACCTGTACAAGCAGCAGCGTTTTATTTTTTTTTGTATTTTTTCCGGAATAATATTGATTATGTTAGGTTTGTCATATTTGGAATAAAAAGTCAAATTTTACAAATAGGCAACCACGTGTAGTGTATTCTAATATGTAATTAATATATAATTCTTTAATAAATACAAAAATGAATAACAAACTAATACAGATAGCTACCTTGCAATTTTTGTTTTCTTTTCCCTCTTTCTTTCTCCTGCCAAATGATGTGATGATGTATTTGAAAACAAAACTATAAATTAGGTACCTACTCTTCCAAACAGTTTATATTGAATTGCCTTTACAACTTTACAAACCATGCTTAACTAATCGAAATCGTAAGAGACCTGACTACCTCCTCACAGTCTAACGACGCAGACCTGACTAACAAGAAGTATTCACTTGTTGACAGTGTTTTAAATAGAATATTTGTTTCTAATTCCTATTGTTATGCGCCTATCAAGGACAAGTTGGAACAAATATGTCCGCCTAGCCTTTTGATATTTGCAGGTTTACAATTACATACTACTAACAACACAGTTATTGTGGGGTTGCTTCAAACTGCCCATAAATTATAGACGAACGAAAGCACACGTGAAAAAAGCAATTGGGTAGTGCTAAGATGAATAAATTTGAAATTGGTCTTGGCCTTGGCCTTATCATCATGTCTTTTCCCACTGTCTTTACTACAACATTGTGTTGTACAATTTATAAAGCTGAATGGCTTAGCACCTTAGCAGTTAAAGACGGCCTAAATCTTTTAAGAGTTTCGAGCGATTAGCGCACCCAAGGGTGATTTCCTATTTATTGGATTGGGGTAAAATTTTGAATTTCATCCAGTTCACGAGCACGGTTGGACGGCCCAACGGTCGCAACAGGAATCCTTTTAAGTGTACAGACGAAAGTAAAGAAAACGAAAAAGTAGTACTTTTAGTACACAACTACCAACTAGCGTTTTTATTACAACTTATCAGTTTTGCTCCAAATTTCAATCGCTAAGTTCTACAATTACCAGATACTTCTACAAATTAAATTAAACCTTGCAAGGTTGTCCGTTTACAGTAACTCGTTGTGTTTGTTAATTTGTCACATACAACGTAGTTTAAGAGTACATATTTAGAAAAGGTTCATTTTCCCCAAAATTATTTGGAATTTTGAAGGGGTAAATTAATAATTTTATTCTCATAATTACCCCACCTTATTATAAACAGAATTACAAAGTATTGTGCAGTAAAACTGAAAGGTTCCAGAATGATGCTTGCTGATAGATAATCAACAAGCAGTGCATAAAACATTTTGAAAGCACACATGGGGATATGGAGAGCAAATGAAACAACCTGCGATTAATTACTGGTTAACATGGGTGGTCCTAACGTACTATCATTTAGTATGTCAGAACAATTCAGTAGTAGTAATTTAAACGAATAAGCTTATATAGCAATTATCCAGATATGTTTAAGGTCAAAGAAACAAGCCAGTCTACTTCTGTTTGTTAATAATTACCATCGTTATTGATTAACTGTCCATTTTGTTTCTTTAAAGAAAAATCCTCTCCAATCATGAAACGTGTAATTTAATGAACGAATTAATTTCATGCAGAATACATTGTTTCGCCCTTGAAGGTTACCGTGCCAGCCCTAAGGAATGACATGGGTACGGTTAAAAGTATATTTTGCTGTGTTACCAAAGTGTACATGACTACAGGAATACTACGTACTTGTACACAACAAGAGAGACTCCTCGACTCGACGGTGTCTAAATGCAAAAAAGTCCATTTTAGGCTAATAAACATGTTATGAAGAAAACGTTCATGTTACCTTGCAATGCAAATGGCGAGGGAAGATGAGTACAAGAAATGCTTACATAAACCAACGAATGTATCCGTTCCAATGAATACCACCCACGCCACCCCTTCTAATACGAGATTTGATTGTGTAGGTAATTATTCTATTGATAGTGGGCGTGGGCAGTTTTAAGAGAATTTTAAGTTGAATTCCTGATGTTAGCTGCGTAAATGTCTAACCCCTTCAAAATTAACGTGGATTGGAATATGAGTAATTATTCCAGTTGGAGTGACCAGAACAGTAAAATGAACTCCTCAAACTTTTGTTCATTGTTTGCACCAGTAATTATTATTTTATATTTATATTGCCCGACAGCGGAAAGTGCAGATTACAGGGAATACCATCCACTAATCCCAGCCCGAGGTTACTTTTGGGGTTGGGGTAATGCGAGAAAACACGAGCTTTTGCCCCAAAATCATGGGATAGGGAACAAGGGAGTTAATAGGAGACCTGTTGTCACGATTGGTGATGGACGTTTACAAGGATTTATAACGGAAACAGTGAGTGGGAGGAAGATTTCAGCATTTCAAAATATCCCTTTTGCTCGACCCCCAGTCGGACCTTGGAGATTCCGGGATCCTGTGAAAAATCAGGCATGGAGAGGCACACGCGATGCCAGTGGGAAGAGTCCAGTTTGTATACAAATGGATTTTGTTCAAAACATGCGCATTCACGGACAAGAAGACTGCCTCTATTTAAATGTCTACGTAAGTAGGTAACAAGTTAATACAGCCTGCAACATTATAGATTGAAATGGAAGTGCATTTTCACTTTTGTGACCTTAGGTTCCCCAACAGGAAGGAATTGAAAGTCTCCCTGTGATGGTGTTCATCCATGGCGGAGGCTTTTACTATGGAGCTGGGAGCATCTACGGACCCCGATATTTATTGGACCAGCAAAATGTCATTCTAGTTACATTTAATTACCGCCTTGGACCCTTTGGTTTTTTCTCCACTGGGGATAACGCCAGTCCAGGGAACCAGGGATTAAAGGATCAACTGCTGGCCTTGAAATGGGTTCAAACCAACATTGAAAAGTTTAATGGCAACAAAAATTTAATTTCAATATTTGGACAGTCCGCGGGCTCTGGCGCTGTGGGGCTCCATATAGTTTCTCCCGCGTCCCGGGGTCTTTTCCATCAAGCTATTACCGAAAGTGGATCTTCTGTTTGTTACTGGAGCAGTACCAATACGACAAGTGCCGCGGCCCTGGCTGCCAGAGTTGGAAACATGTTTAATTGTACCAGAAATTCTCCTCAGGATATGGTTGAATGTCTCCGGAATGTGCCCCCAGCAGTTTTGGCGTCGGCCCGGTCCTCCTTTGTGGACTGGTATGGCCCTCTAGTAATTTTTAATCCGACGGTGGAGCACGACCATCCTGGAGCCTTTTTAACAAAAACGCCAACAGAATATTACGAAAACGGGGAAGCTGCCCCGGTGAAGCTAATTGCAGGAATAAACACTGACGAGGGCGCCTGGCGAGTGGCTTCCTTTATTAACAACACTCACCGCGTTAATCAGATTAATTCCGAGTGGGAATTGATTGGCCCCACTTTCCTTGGCTTGGACATTCAGGGTAGCTCCCTGGAGGGGAAGGAAAAACTGGCTAAAATTTGGGATTACTACATGCACGGCAAAATGTTATCGTGGGACACCACAAACGACTTTGTTACAGTGCGTCCAAGTTGAAACGTATTAATCCCATACAAATTGCCACAATTGCAGTTCGAGGTTAACGCTGATATATATTTTTTTAATTCAGCTGTACAGTGATAGGTACATCAACGAGTGTTCTTTAAAAGGGATTCGATACCACAGTATGTACACAAATCAATCTGTGTACGCCTACCAATTTTCTTATAAAGGTCGCAAAAGCGGTGTACAGATCTTTGGAGGTCGACCACAAGATTGGGGTAATTTGAAATTTTCAGGATGTAACGAATTTTGCAACCTCCGTCTGCAGGACTAATACGTTTTAAGCGTTACCTTAATTATATCAATTAATATTTATTTTTTGTAGGCGTGTCTCATTTTGACGAAGTCATTTATCTCCTTGACAATCCCGAGTACTTAGGCTCTGATGACCTCACAGGCCCAGACCTGGAAATGAGCCGATTATTGGTAACCATGTGGTCCAATTTCGCCCGGTATGGGATACCATTTACAACGACAGGACCTGGTGGAGTACGAGCCCCTTGGAAACCCATTACCCCCGCAACTGACGAATTTTCTCCCCTCCAACTTTTCGATATAAACCTGCATCCAAAAATGATCAAGGATCCGTACGAGAAGCGCTACAAATTTTGGAGACAAACTATTAATGCAAACCCATGAATTAAATAAATAAAATTGCCAACGCCAAATTACATCTACACATTTATAATTACCAGTTGTCTTGTTTACATTCACTTGATTGTTTTGTTGAAAAACTGAAGTGGTCAAGATGCTCAATGAATATGACGTCAAAAGCACGGTTCACATAACAGTAATTTCATGCCTGCTTGATTCCCCTAAAGCGAATCCCTCATAGGCAAAATTTTCTGGGCTCGTGCACCCGATGATAAGGAACTTATCTTATGAATGAGCAACATATACATTTGGAAATTGGAACTACAATTTACTATTGCCTGCAATCTTTTGACAACTTGATACATAGTTTTAATTATTATTCTACCACGCTATAAAGCTTGACTTAACAAACAACAACTAAACTAATTTTGCACAATAAAATACACATACCCACTCGAATTCCACCTTCCCCCCTACCTTGATTGCAGTTTGTTGCGAGCAGGCAGGTATAGCGAATAATGCGATATTGGAAATAATCTGTGACGATTGACGATTCCCTCATTGGGTTCATCATATATCCCTACAAAATCTATAATTAGTACTTATTATTGTGCAGCGCTCTTGCAGCTGCAATAATTGCTTGCAGCTAATGTGAGCTCTCATCATCCAACTCACACAAGCTTATTATCATTACGTTACGATAATGTACTCCTACTATTTATACACGGTGTCGTCTCGGTCATGGGCAGATAAGCACTCCTTCATCGAGTTATTTGCTGTTACGACTCACTGGTACTTTCAATTTTGCATAAAAATAATAATCTCTTCAGATTACACGGTTAAAATGAGTTTGAATAAGTAGGTTAGTAGCAGTAGATAGTGTCGTTAAACCTTAATTAAATTTGTCTTTTACGCTCATCAATTATTGCTTACCTCTTCGTAACCGTGTTTGTGTCAGTCAGTTAACGAAATCAGTGGTAATCAGTTCTAGACCGCAAGCAGCAAACTGGACTGAAAATTTAAATCTCAGAGAACCTTACTCATTGTCCTGCTAGGATAGAGAGAGGTTTCGCAAAATTGTGTAGGGACAGTGAGAAGAATGGAATTTGAAAACTCACAATACCCAATGCCATCAGAGTAGAATAAGAATAGTACAATTTTTCTCTGTGTATTATCAATTATAGCTGCATGGTTGCGTTAACACATTTTTTTCTACCTGAGAGTTCGGTTTGCAAAATAGCGTATCTTAACGGGAGACTAGTGTTGCTTACATAGATTAGTTCATAAGATTGAAAATTACTTCTGCGTCAGTATACCAGATTGTACGCACGCCACATGCATTCATCACCAGATTTGCTTGAGTCAAAGATCAAGGGAGTAGATTGTCAAGCTAGCTGGTAAAAAACGAAGTTAGTTTTAACCTTTTCTTCTCTGTAGAACAACTCCTGTGTGTGCGTGTGTGTGGTATCTCATGTCCAGGAAACTACAAAATAAACCAAGCAAAAATTCATTCTTGTGCCGTTTTTCCCTATCAGCGGCACCAAACAAAGAATCAGCCAAGTCGTGTATGATGTAATATCGTAAAACCACAAATGTACTTGTATGTGTGTGTATCTGTGTAACCTGACGCTGCGTGCTAGCACAACGAAATGATATTTGTTTTATGGAGTTATATTGTGGTATGAGAAATGTGCCAAATTTCTGCAATTGTTAATTAGTTGGTCGTATGCTGTACTCCGTTACCCAAATTGTAAACTATTGACCGTTTAAAAAATCTTAATGGCGATTAAAATTGTGTCTGTTTTATCGTTATGGTGTTTACTGTGTGGGCATTCTGGGGCAGTTACAAACTACAAGCGATTATTCATTAGACCTAGAAGCTCCATTAGCCCTCCCCCTTCGCTGACTACTGGTCAACAAGCACTTGGACAGCTGTGGAACGGGAGCAATGAAGGACCAGTAGTGAACACAGGAAATGGGATAATACAAGGATTTGGGATTCACACGGTGGAAGGAAGGGTAATTTCCGCATTTCAGTCTATTCCTTACGCTGAGGCACCTGTAGGACCCCGACGTTTCAAGGACCCTGTAAAATCCCCGGCATGGAACGGTACGCTACAGGCCATTCACACAAGCCCTCAGTGTATCCAGATGGATCTCATCCAGGGAAATCAAGTACATGGTCAAGAAGACTGTCTATATCTAAACGTATACACCCCGTCTGATATCCAGCGTAATGGAAGTCGCCTTCCAGTAATGGTCTTCTTTCACGGTGGAGCCTTTTACTATGGGTCTGGGAGCCCCTTTGGACCTCGTTATCTACTCGACCATAATATTGTCCTGGTAACGGTGAACTATCGCCTAGGTCCATTTGGGTTCTTCTCCACAGAAGACGACGCCAGCCCCGGGAATCAGGGTCTGAAAGATCAGGTACTCGCCTTAAAATGGGTGCAAACCAATATTGGCGCATTTGGTGGTAGATCCGACTCCATCACCGTTGTAGGCCAATCGGCCGGGGCAGATGCCGCCATCCTCCATATTCTATCTCCTGCGTCTCGTCACCTTGTACATCGTGTCATTGCCCAAAGTGGCTCTCCCTTCTGCTACTGGTCCCGCTCAACAAATTCTGCCGAGTTGGCTGCCAGAGTGGGAGGACTGTTCAATTGCTCGCGGAACTCCGCCCAAGAAATGATCCAATGTTTACAAGGTGTTCCTGCCAAGGAGTTATCCTCTGTGCAGCTGCAACTTTCCAGTTGGACCGGTCCCTTTGCTCTCTTTGGCCCCACCGTACAAAATGTTCCTGCCAAGGAGTTGTCCTCCGTGCAGCTGCAACTTTCCAGTTGGACCGGTCCCTTTGCTCTCTTTGGCCCCACCGTGGAACACAACCACCCTGGGGCATTTATTACCAAGCGACCAGAGCAGTACTACCAGGATGGGGAGGCGGCTCCGGTGCCTTTGATAGCGGGTGTCAACAGTGGGGAAGGAAGCTGGCGGGCCCTTTCTCTCATTAACGACACAGATCGCGTTCACCAAATAAACGAAGAGTGGGATGAGATCGGCCCCGCTTTTCTCGACATCTATGACACCATTACCGAAGAGGAACAACAAGACAGGTTGGGAAAGATTTGGGAATTTTATATGGGGGGCAAATCATTGTCCTGGGAAACAAGAAAAGAGTTCTCACAGGTGACGTTATATCTTTCTGTCAGTTTGTGTGTATCAACTGTGCGGTAGTGTCTCATTGTCAGTTTTTTTTCTAGATGTTTGGTGACAGAAATATTATGGCGTGTTCGTTGGAAGGAATGCGATATCATTCTTTGTATACAAAGCAACCCGTGTACGGATACCACTTCAACTATAAAGGGAGGTACAGCATCCTGGAAAAATTGGGAGGGAATCCCGCTGATTGGGGTAACCAGTAAAAAATTGGAGGAATAAGTGTCCATGCAACAAGAAATAATTCGTTTTTTTTGGAATTTGTAGGAGCTTCTAATTTANTTTGTAGGAGCTTCTAATTTAGATGAATTGATTTACCTCTTCAACAACACCGACTATTACTCTTCTCTGTCGGAGGGGGACCCAGATCTGGAAATGAGTCAAGTGATGACCAACATTTGGACCAATTTTGCCACCTACAACACTCCGTACATTGCCAAGGGCGATCATAGTAATAGGAATGCACGAGAGACAATTTGGAAACCCATTCAGCCTGCGACGGTGGACGAATTTGCGCCACGACATTTCCTCAATTTAGACTTGAAACCGGCCATGATAAAAGATCCGTTTGAGAAACGATACAACTTTTGGAAACAGACCATGGATGGTCAGTTGTAAATCTCATTTTATATCTTGGCTGCGAAAAATCGAAAATGTTACAAAACTTTTCGGTTGAATGTGCACAAACCCGGTAGTCTTTCATTTTATGTGTGATGGTATATAGTTTCTTTGAGGGCGTCTCTTTAGTAGTATTTACCTGCCCGTTATACAGGTGTAACAGTAATAAACGAATAAGCAAACCTACTTCTTAATAATTTATTGCTGCACAGATCACCAGTAAAACTCACGATAACCATCCACGTAAAAAATATGACACAAATAACTAAAAATTAGTAGTAGCTAAAATGCACGTTAATAGACTGAAAGTTGCAGGTTTACAACAGCATATATTGGTAGGAACGGCGTGACTGAAGATCAATATTCCGCTCATACGGACACGCGTATTATTTATTTACAATTAATATACGGCCATCTATCAACTGCTATTGCATTGGCTTTTATTTGGTAGTTCATGATGTCACCTTGACCCTAAAACGGCCAGACTGCACTGTACTGTCTACTGATATAACACCACAACAGATATACAACTCCAACGCAACAATGTGACGTTCCTTCATGCATACACATGTATAGGTTACCTTATCAACATCATCATTATCACCATCTCTGACAGGCACTGCAGCAGTGATTATCTTAAATTCCTCCGCAATGACTCCTAACGGTAGAAATTTGCAGGTGTCTAAAAAATTCCTTTTGGTTCTTCTGGTGTGCATTGTTCTCCCAATTAAAAGTCAAATACCGGGTTTGGGGGACCAGCCTTATTTTCGGGGGTTGATAGCTGGAATCCCCAAGTCGAATAGTCAAGGAGAGTTCTTGCCCAGCCCGGAAGATCCTGGTCGGCCACTGGTTACCATTAGTGATGGAGTGTTAAGGGGATTCACTCTGAGAACCATTAATAATCGGCCCATTTACGCATTTCAGTCCATCCCATACGCCGAACCCCCTACGGGACCATTACGTTTCGCGGTAACATTTTAAGAAGGAGTGATTGGCATATTATTATTAATTATTGAATTTGAATATTTTTCGCATTTGAAGAATCCTGTAAAAAATAAGCCATGGACGGGAATTCGGAACGCCCTCCCTCAAAGTCCTCCTTGTGCGCAGCTGGACATGGTGAGAGGTATGCAAATTACTGGGGGGACGGCGGTGGGACTTCACGTAGTGTCTCCGTTATCCCGAGGGTTGTTTCACCGCGCCATTGAGGAAAGCTCTAGTGCGTTCTGCTCCTGTGTGGCCAAACAGAACGCTTCGGAAATGGCGCGGAAAATTGGCAGTGTTTTTAAATGCCCCTTGACCTCCGCCCAGGCTATGGTAGATTGCCTTAGAAGGGTCTTCTACAAACTCCTGGCCCCAGTGCAGGTAGCCTTTGAAAATTTATTGTTGCACCCGTTGGCGTTATGCTTTGGTCCTACCGTGGAGCCTGACCTTCCCGGGGCATTCATGACAAAAACTGCGCGGCAGTATTATGTGGACGGAGAAGCGGCCCGTGTCCCAGTGATCATGGGACTAAACAGTAACGAGTTCAGTTGGGCAGTAAATATGATGATACTT
>JAHZNE010001100.1:0-24458 GCA_027744055.1 Callyntrura sp. NNG-2020 | reverse complement strand
CCGCCCTATTGTTTTTTAAAGTTGATGGAGTCATTATTCTTGCCTCATCACTTTCGGACAAATTGCTTACTTAAACTGTTCAAATTAAAAGAGGCGTTTTCTTACATGACAGCCGCGTCGCGCGACTGTTTATGATGCTGTCATAAACTGTACGAGATAATGAACCAGTTTATAAAGTTATCCTCAAGACTTTATAACTTTTTGAGCATTTCATCCTGAAATAAAACAATGTTATAGCTGCACACACGCACGCACACACACATACTACGATTATCCTCCTGGTTCATTTACGTTTTATAACAACGACACAAGAACCCATACAGCTTCCAAATCTTCTTGAAGGGAAAACACAAAATAATACCAAGTGATGTGTGCTCAACGCAAATTGTTTGAAATGTTTTGGAAAGAGACTGCACGTTGTTCCTCTCGATTAGGAGTAAGCAAGTTCGACAGACTTTTTGACAGGTTTATGTATATTTTAGTGGGAGTATTAAAAATAAACCTAATTTTACATGCGGTACTTCAGAAGCCATCTACTCCTGACGGGATGACATATAACGATAATATTATTATGATACAGAGGGAGAGGGAGAGAAATGACGATGATCTCTCATTCATTGTTCATTGTGCTTGCCCACACATACACACACGTAATCGCAATACATAATATTTGTAATCATCTGAATCTAAGGACAGTGATATATACATATACAAGCAAGAATAAACCAGTGAATAAACGGCGTATCCAACTAAATTTTTTAAATACAAAGCCCATCATAATAACGACGCGTATGAAAAATGTGCATTAAACATATTCCAAAGGAAAAAGGTATCGGTAGTATGCAGAATCGTACAAAGATTATATGGTACAAAAAGGCTTACCTTAGTACCACACCACGCGAAATGAATGCAGCGCGTTGTATGTGCAAACTAGCAGCGATGTAGTAGCATTTCGCAAAAAAAATAATATCATCATGGATGATATGCATGTATACGTACGTAATATATGCAGTCGCAGCGGATAAAAGTAATTTACTTAAATTGTCATTACATTACATAGCCCATAAAATAAGAGTACTCACAGTTCTGTGTAGTAGATGACATGATAAGCACCTTTTTGCAGAAAAAAATTGTGCACATGTACTACTATTGTAGTTTGTGATCATCATGATGTTATGTGGCTTTTCGAAACCCCTAAATGAGAGGGACTCAGCGCTGATGACATTTTCCTACTTGATGATAGCAGTAGCAGTAGTAGTCGTAATGATGGTGATGATGAAGGCCTTTAAATTTTTCATCCTTTTGTATGAATGTCTCGTATTGTATGTATATAGGTTGTATGAAGACTATAAATACGTGAATGCTAACACGAAAAAAGCTTTTAATAGATGACATTTTAGCGAATTTTTTGGGAAATATGACAAAAGCAGGAGAGTTGCATGCTTGTAAGTCATGTATCGTGTGTGTTAGTGTTACGTGTGTTAACAGACGGTGTAACATTATTAATAACTCGCTTAACAAACCTAATAATACGAGTTTTAAAATAATTCCAACCCTTTTGTGCCAAATTATTGCTTACCCTGCTACTATAGACATGCACAGCAGCAGAGCTTATGTAAATAACGCGTGCTAGTTACTTGTTTTCATCTCACTTCCCGTTACCATCAGTTTATTTTATCAGGATATCTACTTATTCGCGTACTTTTTCCGCATGTGTGTATTGTATAAGGGTCTGTTACTGACTGTTACTGATATTAGCTGTTTGGTTGATTATGACTCTCGATAGGCAGACGAATGAATGAGATAAAAAATTACGCACAAAAATTGTAGATTCCCATTCTTCAGGCTTTTACATAATTCACAAAGACCTTTTACGTTTTCTCCACAAAATGTAGGTGATTAAATAATACGTCCATAATCATCATCATCGCTTATGCATATACTATTTTTGCGTTATTGAATTACGTCTGAGTAGGTAGTAAGTAGGTGGCTATGGGCATAATATATGGCGCTGAAAGTGCAAGTTTTGCATGATGTGTGCTGTTAATGATTGCATGTGACACATAGCTCACCACATGATTAGCATTGGTTTATTTTGTGGATTTGGATAATATTAAATGCCAGAAAGGTATAGATATATTTATAGGTAAGTAAGTACCTTCTGTAATATGAAGCATTTACGTACGGGAGCTTGCGAAAAAAGACACACTTTGAGTTTCGTATCAGTTGCTAGTATGATTTAATGGATTATTCGCGTCTGTGCACTTCGTATTCTTGGAGAGAAGGGATAGAGCATTATTTCGCATATTTTTGCAAAATTTCAAAAATTGCAACAGTATCAAATCAATATTGAAGTACTATTGCGTACTACAACCGAGTGTCTGCAGCTTGAGTGAAGGGTAGACATCCTTAAGATACCTGCGTATTCCATTTCCTCCTGATATAATTCGTACAGGTGAATGCAAAGTGGATGGAAGTTTTGAATGAATTGGGTTTTAAAGTGTTTTTGTTGGGGGGAGGGAGAGAATAAATGAATTGTTCCCTGCAATCAGTCACATGATAATAACATCGACTCTTTCATCAAAATAGTATACAACAACAGCTCAAACTTGAAATGCTGTGAAAATTATCAAAGATGAAATCACTCAACCCAAACACATATATAACGCACATTACTGCAAATTTCTTGCAGCAGCGCGGTGTATGATGCAGCAAGTAGAATCTTATTTGTTGGTGGGGGTAGTTAGACTTTTAGACAGAGAGTATTAACCATCTTGTTGTAACGAATGGATATTTTTTAGGATGGAGAAGCCGACAAAGATTTTTGTGTCAAATGTGAAGCAAGCAATGATGCATGGGATTATGTCGCGTTCCCATTATTGAATTGCAAAAGCACCTGAACAAGCAGTGAAAGCGTGACCAATGGGCACACGCGAGTCTCATTGTTGATTTTATATGTAGTCTCTGCAAAAATGAAATACGATTGTCACATAAGTCCACACCACCGGAATATGTAATAAAGCTGTCAGTCTCTTTTTTTGTGTAGAGGCATGCCAAAAATACACGTAGATCTTTTTCTATTTTGAACGAAAAATTAAACTCATTTTTTGTTGACTCATTCATCATCATCACTCACAAGTCAGTTTTGAACAGCGACGCAAAATATGACAGGAATGTTCTTCTGTTTTGTAGTCCTGTTGTAGTCTCTGATGGATGGAATAATTTCAGGTTTAGTCAAAATCACACGACATTTTCCAAAACTAAAACAAAAAATTAATCTGGGCTGGTTTGGAACCATCCCATTATTGATTTCCCACACGACAACGATAATAATGCATCCTGTCGCTCGTAATTATAATGTTACCAAAATATTACTTAACTTAATATGCAGTGCTATCAAACTGTCAAATTGTATGAACACCTTTCTGATAAACAGTTCTGGCTTGTTATGCACTCTTGTTTCAAAAGATAAAGCATGCTTTATCTATGAACTCTAATAGTGAAGTAGACAATATGGAGGAAACCATAATTTACACTGCTGAAGGCTTGGCTGATGTTTAGTTAGCACGCAGAATGTCATTGACAAAAAACAATTCTGAATAGCACTCTGTAACCGTTTCCTATTCTAATTTTCTGATTGATATCTCGTAACCATTCTTGTTTGTTTCACATAACAATCTCCCCATTTATTTCTGGGCATGTTATTGTGATGCTCAAATGTGGAGGGGAAGTAAAAGCCAACCCATATGTATCGATGTGTTAGTACACTATACCAAATTATTCGTGAATTACATATTCGAAGGAAATGAAACAAATAGGCTCATAGAAGTATGGATTTTTGTCGTACCTATACACTTTTTCAACAAATGGGAAAAATCTCTTTGTACTTGGAGTGTCGACGCCATAGATTTCAATACTTGAATGTTGCTTTTTTTGTGGCAAGCCATGACATGGCATAATTACATCAATGCTGCTACAGAAAATATTTACGCTCACGTAAACACGTCCACCAAGTGTGGTTTCAAAGAAAAATAGTGCACATCAAAGCGTCTTTTTCGATTACCTTGTTTAGAAACGTTTCTTTTTCTTCCTTATCGCACTTTTGCCGCTGCTCTATTTATGTCAATTGTCAAAGTTTAACTTGTACTTGTAGTGATACAAAGGACCAAATATTTAATTCTACATATGCTATTGTATGCCTTTGTTAGAATTTTTTGCGCATGTTAATGCTATCCTAGAAATACTACATTTATCCTCTAGATTCACACAAATTTTCAACGATCCTTCATAACATAAAATCTGCAACTCTGTACTTTACAGTACTTTGCCATATCTGCATCTTCATTGGAAGGGAAATGGTTCTCATTCACAATTAAAGCTCAATCTCTTCTTGAAATCTACACTGCTCCAGGCAATTGCAACCTTTTGTATGAGCAAACAAATGCAACATATATGAATGCACCACATGTTCAGAAAGAAAATCATACAATTGCACATTTTAAAGAATGCAGTAAATAGGTAAGCCGAGCTGACGAGCATTTATTTTATACATGCATCATTCCAAAGATTGCGAGGTTATATAAGAAGGTCAAGTTAAATGTGACGTACACGATGCTGTAGTGTAGTGAGTTGTCCAGTGGTTGAGATTTGAGATGAAACTCATCTTCTATGGTAATGACTAATAGCTACAATTTGTTTGATGTCGAAAATATGTGTTCAATTAAATCATTGAGTTTCATTGCATACCCAGTCAAGGTGACGATTGGGATGTTGTTGGTGTGTGTTGTATGGCACGTTATGTCATTCATTGTAAAAAGATTTAACTTTTTTAGTTTATGGCTGATGAAGTGGTTTTAGTCGAGGTAGGTTTTTGGTGGAGAGTATCACAATTTTCTTATCAGTTTTGGTAAACCATAATACTTTATTCTTTACAGACTGTTAGGTTTTTGCAAAGATAAGTAATTATCACAATACCACAAAGTAATAAAACCACACTCAACATCTCTTGTTTCACGCTATCATCAATACCAATTATTTTGTGAAAGTTAGATTGTATAATCATAATCTGTTGAAAACTGATAAGCACGTCAAATCTCTAGGAAAAGAGGGATAACTGACTCATGACTCATTAACACACACGGACGGTGAAGCATCATCATCTGCATGTGGTCATAGGGAAAATTCATTTACCGTGACCACAGGGGAGACTTAGTAGAATTGGGCTTTCTTTTTCCAATAAAATATAGTTTTTTGGCCCGTTTACATCCTATGAGCTGGAGGAATGGGTGACACTCCAATAGTAGTTTTGGACAATGGGGGTTGTACCATCAAGGCAGGGTTAGCTGGAGAAGATGTTCCTGCAGTGGTAGTTCCAACTGCAGTTGGACTAGAGGATTTTGCCAACTTATCCGACCAAGATCAATTTGCCAAATTTCAGGAAGCTTACAATCGTGGAGAGGAGATTAATATAAAGCGTCCAATTACCAAAGGCTCCATAAGTGATTGGGATGATATGGAGGTGATTTGGAGCAAAATAATTCATGAGCATCTACAACTGGATCCTCAAGAAACCGGAATACTAATTACCGAACCGATTGGGCATCCCAGGCCGGCACGGGAGAAAATGGCAGAAATTTTAATAGACAAATTAAACTTTAGTGGGATTAGTATAGCAACAGCTCCAATTTTGCCCATGTATGCGGCCGGAAGAACAACTGGTATAGTGCTGGATGTTGGAGATGGTATCACACAAACCGTTCCGGTGTGGGGTGGTATGTAACAAGATTCTTTATTATTATTATATTGCAAAATTACGAATTTACGTTGTATTGAGAATGCACACTCGTGCAGGTGCTTTGCATGGCGTACACGAATGTGCGAGAAAAGTAGAGTTGAATATAAGATGCTCATTAAAATACTTAAACGCTAAAAAAAGTATGTCAATGCTGAATGTGTTTTGATGCGTGCACACAGGTTACCCAATTACGGACGCCATGAAACGAGTCGATTTTGGAGGGCGTGATATCACCCAATTGCTGTCGAAAGAACAAAGTAACCGACAGGGTCTTCATCACGTCAACAATAAGACTCCCTTTGAAGTTTTTAGGTTGATGAAAGAAAAAACATGTCATGTTGTCCTCGATTACGATCAAAGCAAAGAGATGCACACAAGCCCGACTGATTATGAATTACCAAGTGGGGAAAAAGTCAACGTCGGAAATGAAACCTATTCTTGCCCCGAACTTCTCTTTAGTCCATCCCAGTTTGAGGGCTGGAATCAAAGTTCTCTGATTTCAAAGCAAAGTTGGGTTGACGGAAGTGGCAGAGTAGCAATCGGAAAGCTGTGCTCTTAGAAATGATGACAAAAAACATGCTATCTACCTAATTACAAAAATAACTTTAGTAGCAGTAGATTGTGTATCAAAGTAAATTATTTTTTATGAAATCTTTCTGGCATATCAATTCTATTTTTAGTATAAGGTGTTATCTGTATAGTATATCTGTGTTGTCACTCAGTGAGTCGCACGCAGCGCAGCCAATGCACTTTTTAAAATAAACAGTTGAGGAGTTGTTTAAGTATTTGCCTACATTAAATCTTAATGTTTTTATTTTACTAACAACAATTTGTTAGTTTGTATTGGTACAGGCTTAACGAATTTTAAATTTTATAAAAAGCAATATAGCTTACGAGCATATAATCATAATTATGACTCTTTTCTCTTATAAAATGCAGTACTATATAGCACATTACAGTTTTGATAGTACATGCTTGCCATAGTACTATATGTATATGTTGTCTGTATAAAATGGGTGAGGACCCAGAAGCACGTAATAAGCGATTACGCGATGTATACGCACGGCCAAGCTCTGTAAGCCGTGTCTGTCAGCAAATCTGGTTTTACAAGCTACCGACTGACAAGAGAGAAAAATTACGGCAATGGATGGCGCACATTCACGTACAGAAATATAGTCATCGGCAATCCTTGCATAAGCTACTCCCATGTAAAAAGCAAGCGTGTATTTATATATGCACCGGAGCACGAGCACACACATGATGCAGTTGGAGTAGCGACATTTCGGAGACAAAGACGCTGACTTCCGCCCGACGCTCCGAATATTGATGTCCGGAGAATTTAGCATCCCGAATCGAACTAGAGGATAATAATGTTTGAGGAATGGGGATGGGAAATCGCGTTCTCTTGCTTGTTTAAGACATTACTGTACAGCGGGGCAATGAAAAACCAAATGTGAGTGCCTGTTGCATTACACAAGCTACTGATATTTTTGCTACATCAACAGCTGCCTTTTCACCTCACCTTGTACCGTACCTACCAAAAAACCTTTGAGTTTACTGCGACGTGTATTAATAATTACCAACAATTAAGTACCTTGTTAAAAATTGCTTCCACATTACAGTAGGTTAGATTGACTATTCGTATTTTTAAAGGACATGGAGCCGACAATGGACGTGGAAGGGAACAAAGGTTCAGAGAGAGAAAAATCTTTGAAAGAAGAAAACGTGACTCTGAAGGTAAAGTTAAGAATGGGCAAGTACAAAGGTAGAAAATAGGGGTTGTGTGGTGCCTTTTTGCAATGGCATTCGTATTACTTAATTTAAAGTGAGTGATTTGGTAACCTCTCTTTTCCCTCTCTTGCACCGTCAGGCCCAATTAAAGGAGCTTGAGACAACATACAACACACTACAAGCGGAGTTTAGCAAGTCAATAAAAATGAGGGACCGTTTAGACTCGCTTTGCAAGGAGCTTCAGAAGCAGACACAATCAATCAAGGTTTGAACAATATCTTTAAACCAAAAATATCTTGCGTGTTCTCATGTTCATATATGTATCACAATATCACAATTTAAAAAGATGCGATGAGATAACATCACCGCACGTGTTGTGCTTTGTCGTCTCGTTTCCCTGCGTGTGAAAATATTTACATGCCCCATAAAATTGTGTATTCCACATTTTTGAAACAATTGATTCGTCTCTGTTTCAAAAGGAGGAGAGCGCTGCCAAAATTCAGGAAGCGGAAGCGCAAGGCAATAAGCTGGCAAACGAGGTCACGAGTAATATGGGCATTATGGAATCAGTACATCAGAATTTGGCCACAGTCACAAATGAAAGTTTACAGGTAAAAAAATATACTTTAGGGTTAAAAATCCTTAATTTTTATTTTGCATGTGTATACTATTACGTACACGTATTGTAATACCAATACCTACAATGCATTGTCGTATGAATTGATAGTTTTCAATTTTTTGCACTTTTTTGCATGTATAAAAAGAAAGTGTTTTGTTAATACGAGCATCAATTTTAACTATACACAGAGGACAGAGAAGAATGGATACAGTTACGAAAAATTTCGTACTTAAAGAGTAAAAGTGCAACATAGTTCATCATGCAATCATAATATTTTGAACTATAAAGCACATCCATGTTTTTTATACATAATTTCATATTTACGCACTTATTATTATGCAACAGGAAAATGAAATACAAAATATTATTGACTGATGACACGCATATCCACTTTAAATAGCTTATTACGATTTACCCATTTTCGAGTAACAGGTGTTAGATATCCCGATACTGGACAGAGATGATGAAGTATGTTATCAAAATGCCGGCCAGCTATACCAAAGTATTTTACAGGTATGCAATGCTTGTATTTGGTGAAAAAAATCGCTTGTTAATTTGCGTGCCGGTAGACTGACAAAACGCTTGCTTACCTGTGCTACCATTGAATAGGTTATCGTGAATAAATGACATCCGGTCATTCCCACTCTTGTTGTGGCAATTTCATGCAATATTAGGGAAAGTTGCTTGTGAGATAGGTCAGACATGGACTTTTCATCTACATGCTTCGATATCCATATTTCCAGGTAGCCAATCTAACAAAAGCGAAATGAAAATACGTAATCCCCACCTGAATTTTATTATCAGCTTTTGTTGAAAAAAATGAAAACGTAGGTAAAAAAATATTCAATTATTGTTATTCCTCCTTCATTAACTTACCTGACGGCATATATCTGCTGAAAGTAAATATGTCAAGATGAGTCCTGAGTAGAAAGCAATAAACTTGGCTCTGACACCAACATCATCACTCACCAATAAGTTGTCCAGATTAATTGAGTAGTAAAAGATGGACGTGACTGCAAAAGTTGCATAAGTTATACATAAGCAATATACATAGCATACACAATCATCATGCATACAATGGTACAACGGTAAATGATGAAGCAGAGATTAAGAATGCATGAACACTAATGAAAATTTATATAATAAAACAACATACATCAACATAGTACACACTACACTAAACTATTAACAAATTTTGTACGCACGTCTGTTAAATATGGTATTAGTTGTCGAAAATATAAAAGATATGTAGAAAGTACGTGTGCTTGTGTTTTACCTTTTGCATGTAAAATGATTCTAAAATTTAAATTTAAATTTATTTTTGGATGTTTGTGCTTATTATCTCACATCATTACTTACTTGTAAATATCAGGTAGGCTGGTCCATACGCCCTATTTATCAGGTCGGATAACTCTGTAATTCGGATATATCTTTCATAAACGTGATGCCACCTATTGTGGCGTCGTTCATTAATGTACACGCCACAGCTCTCGTCCTCTAAACTTTGTGAAAATGCGATTGAGCTTAACCAAAATGTGAATGCTCCCACCAGTATAAATAGTTCTTCGTATAAGCCGTTAAGTCGCCTAAAGTATAAACCTACGCCGAATAAAATGGCCAATGTGTGATCAAATGCACTCATTGCAGATATTTCTGGGAGACTGGCGTTTTCCTCGCAAATTGGTTGGTTTTGAAATGATATTGCATTCTTTGCACGCTTTAGTAAACGTTTGTACAAATGCTCAGGGTTCCAGGCGGAAGTGGGGAGTACGTCCGTTCCAAAGAAGAAGCATGACGATCCCACAATAGCGTTAAATATGCAAAAGATTACTGTAAATGAGGGAGCTTTTACCTAAAACGAAAATTGAAAGCATGCATGTTGTTTACCGCTTAACAGATGTAAATGGAAGTTGGTAGATAGCGTTCTCAAGCAATGGCATTAATTATAAATTTCACTTACACCCCACGATTTTTTCAAAAAGTATCCATTCTTCGGTCGCTGGAAAAAGTTTAATATCTCGAGAATACGGTCGCTGCGAATCCACAAGGTAAACCAAATGACAACGTGAAAAATCAAATTGCATAAAGCGTTTGAAACTCTGAAGTACGAGACTGGATTCCAGGTTTCATGAGATTTGTTAGGCCATGACTCTCGAAACTCGGCTACTCGTATTAGGATGGATGCAATGTAAATAAGAGCACAGAAAACCTAGCAATTCCAAGAACAATTTTAGAAGCGGCAAGGGAGACATAAGGGAGGAGGAGGAAACAAGACAATTTTCACAATATCCCTTACTCAACAAGGTCTTCCAAAATTTAGACTTACTTGCTGTGCAACAAATTTGTGAACAAGATATTGGCCATTTTCCCCCATTATGAATTTGTATGGGGAAAAGCACAGGTAGAAAGAAAAGTTGAAGAAAGTAGAAAGTACAACGGAAGGACCTTTGGAACCAATTAAAGAACCGTCATCGTCCTCGACGGAATTCATTTGCTTAGAAGTTGATGGTACAAATATAAGAAGCAATCGGGATATTTGCGCTGCGGCAGAACGTACACATACCGCATCCGTTGTAGAGGAAATGATGTTGGTAGAAATCGATTCGGGAAACTGTCTCCCAGAACCATTAGAAGAAACTTGCCGAGGCAGTGCGTACATTATTGAATACGGACGAAAAACGGAAATTCTCTATACTCTGCTCTAGGGCAAATCAAATAGTTTTGGGGTTCTCCCCTTTCGATGCTTCGCCGGAAATGTAGTCTGCTGCGGTGCAAATTTAACTGACGTTCCAATACAAAGTTACACAACGATTGTTTATGCAAGTATTCTCTAGTTGGCCATTATAAGTTCCCTTCCCTTTGATCAAGTGCTGCCAAGATTCCTGCACATTAACAATTCACCCTTATTTAAAAATTAATTTCTCTGAAGAAGTTCATATGTATACAAAGTTTAGTTACATGGGGGAAGTTTTAGTAGTAGTAGAACACATTTTTATCGCAGTTCACCTTTTGGTCACGTGCTCTGTGTGCTAATATATGTACAATGTACATTACACCTGCTGCATGCCAATATCAACTAAAGAAAGCTGTTTGTTTGCTGAGAACGTTGGAAGGAAACTCATTAAGTATTTATAAATTGAGCTGTTAAATTCACCTGCTCATGAAAACCCGCCTCCACTATGTACTTTTACCTTTAACGACAATGATTATATCAATCCACCATGTTTTCTGGACGTATTTAAACTGCAAGCATATCTCTACTTTTATTGTTTGAAAGTTATCTGACAGCAGTTTTTACTGCTACAGGGTATAAGCCTACAGCCACAACAGCTTTGCTATGACCTTTCATTTCCTTCATTGCATTCACGCAAAGAATTCTGAGTGAAGCATTACAAATTACATGGTTGTAAGTAATAATATATTTTTGTCTTCACAGTCAAAGAAAGAAAATGCTGATCTAATTGGACAAATAGCTACCTTGAAGGAACATTACGATGAGAGACAAAAGGTAAATAAAAGTTGTAGTTAACCATTTTTAGAAATAATGTTTTTGTCAAGACTGCTTATCACGTATTTATACAGGGTTTCAATATTTGTTTATTCTAACAAAACCCTTATACACACTTACAGAAACTCACGGAAACTCTGGAAGAGCTAAATGATGGGCTAATAAAATCGAAATTAGAGCTCGCAGAGCTGAGAATGAAGTATGCACAGGATCGTGAACAAACTTACGGAGACATGCAAAAACTGGCAGGAAGCCTTGTGGATGCACGTTTACAGATGAAAAATGCTAAGGAGCTTGAGCTTGAACTTCGAGTGTTGATTCAAGATTATGACACTAAATTTAGCCAACTTCAGAAAGCGTTGGAGGAAACAAATGGGGCTTATGGGATCTTTAAAGACGACATGGACAAAGTATGTTGAATATTTAAGAATAAACAAGTACGTACATGCTCAATGCAACGTGTAGTGGTGTTATGTGCACGGTTCTACAGGGGAAAATGTTGCGATAAAACGACAAGTTAATGATATTATTTACAGGTAGCAAATCGGGCAAAAGAATTGGAAGCAGAAACGATTTCTTGGCAGAAGAAATGGGACGACAGCAATGATGAGTTAGCGAACCTGACGAAAAATCATGAAATTTTGCAAACCAATCTGTGTCAAGTTCACGAAAAACTGATAAAAATTACCAGTTTATACCGAGTATTAGAAAAAGAGAGGTATGATCTAATGACAAAATTGGGACGCCAAGAACAAGCATTGGCCAAAAGCGCAGCAGAACTTCTGCCTGAGCATCTCGCAAAGCGGTTGCAAGAAGAGAAGTGAGACATGAGCTGATAATCATTTTTCATAACAAGAAAGCTTTCAAATAAAACCCGTGCTGTGCTCATATACAATCTTTCTGAAACTGATTTATATAAAGTATGAAAAAATGTATAGAAACAATATGAATTTCAATAACTTTCTCATTATAAATGTTCGGGACAACAATGAAATTTATTATAAAAACTCTAACTAACATAGATTTCTTCTAACCATATTTCCTTGACTAGTACCTTAGTGGAACTCATTCATTTATAACCAATCGACAATAAATCTTTTTGTCTCACTCGGTCTGTTGATTCGGCTGTGACTGTGACGTTTCATTTATTTTAACCATCAGCAATTCCATCTACGGGAAAGAAATAACGAAAAAACCTACAGTTGAGTTGGTGCGGGTAATTTCCAATACTAACATTAACAATTTCAAAATATTGAGTACCTGTTTCTTTATTTTTTCCTTTGCTTCCGACGGAGCGTACTCCTTAAAGGAAGGGCTGTCTAATTGCTGTTGTAATTTCAATAGTTTCCGTTTTAATTTTTCGATTTTTTCAGGATTTACAGGAGGTTTAGGTTTAGGCTCTTGTTTCAACTAAATACAAGTAAATATCAATTAACATCAGTTGAAAATTCAAGATATTTGAGCATAAGATCACAAAAACTGTTTATACCAGTGGGATATGAACTTTACAAATGTTTCCCTCAACGTCAACTAAAAAGGTTCCATGTATTCCATCGTCAAACCCCGGAAGCTTCCCAAATATAATTTTTACTTTGGATAAGTTCTCAATTTCCGATTGTAAGTTTGCCACGCAAGACTGCAACTTCTCCCCCAGTTCAACATATGTTTGCGGAATTGTTTTGGATCCCCATCCTGCTCTTCGTTTAACTCCTCGAATTTCGCTCGTCAAATGCATCGATTTTCTCATCGACTCCATAATGTCAGGATTATAAAAATGTTCCAATTCTTTTGACTGTGGAAAATCTTGTTCCAGCAAAGAAATATTTTTATCATTTCGTAGAAAAGACCAAATTTCTTCGGTAACAAATGGAATTAAAGGGTGAGCTAGCTTCACGCCAGTTTCAAAGCAATACTGCATAATCGAAATGTTCTTGGAAATGTCCGATCCATTGCGTACAGCACTTTTCACGAGTTCCTACAAGGTGAATATATTAAATCATATTAAGCCGGAAGTGGTTGCTACTGAAACCTTAACAAATTTACTGACGAAATATCTGCTTACGATATAGATATCACAAAGTTCCTGATAAAAAAATTTCCTAATAGCCTCAGCATAAATATGGAATTTTGCTTGATTCAGTGCAGTTTCGCAAGTTTTGTTAAACTCGTAAAGACATGACAAAAGCCATTTACAGGCCACGTCAGTTGAGTCGGAGTTGGAACAGATGTCTCCCTGTTTTACAACTTGGTTGGAACTATGCATTTTCAAAAACCTCATTGCTTGCCAGAGTTTGTTGGAAAACCTTTTGCAGTTATCCAGATACGTCAAATCAAGGGTTACCTGTTGGTCTATGACAATTATAATTTATGATTACATCATTTATTGGATTATGCTAGTATGATTTCATTAAATTTTAATTACCAAATATGTCTTGACTCAGAAGAGTTAGTCGCAACGCGTCCGTGCCACATACAGGGAACCCACCGGAGTGATTTCTTTGAAGTGATACTTTACGTAGATTAAATTCATTTTCGTCTAGTTCTCCTAATGCAAAAGAACGTTCAGCGTCTTCGAGAAGCTCCTAATACGAAAAGTGCAACAAATATTAATACAAATAAAATCAAGAAGTAAGGCGGTGACACATAAAATCAAAGTTGATAACTAACTTTGTATGAAATTCCGTTGGTAATATGCAGAGGATCAATAACGTTTCCCTTAGATTTTGACATTTTTCTCCCATAATTATCTGTTACAATTCCATGTAGAAGAATATGTCGAAAGGGAAATTTGTCTATTAGAGCAAGAGTAATAATGGTCATTCTCCAAACCCAGAACAGGAGAATGTCGTACCCAGTTTCCATCAATGTAATCTCTTTGAAATTCTAAGGAAAGAATAATAAATCATAACACAATCAGTATTACTAAGCGAGAGCGAGACGATTACGTTTATTCTATCTTGCAGAAATAAAAAGAAGGACACCTCTGAATTCGGCCAACCAGACACAGCAAGTGGAATCAAGGCCGAACTAAACCACGTGTCCAAGACGTCAGAATCTTGAATGACTTTGTTTGAGTCTATTTTACATCCCAATAACTTTTCTAGCTTTTGAACCGCCACCTTAAAAATGCGATTTAATTTCAACATGTTATTAAATTATCTACATTTACTAATACAGTTCCAGCTTCGAAATACGTTACCAAATCTTTTCCATACCTTTGTATCCCGTGCAACTACCCAATTCTCAGGAAAGTCTTCATGATAAAATGCTGGAATTTTATGACCCCATTCGATTTGTCGTGATAAACACCAGTCTCTAAAAAGCATTAAAGGAATATAGATCTCTAGAAGCTTAAAATATATCAAAAGCTTAATACTTCTAACCACAGGCTTACTGTGAATCGTTGAGCGCATGAATTAGAGATCGTGAATGATTTTCCGGAACTATAACGAAACTTCTGTCGTCAATAGCTTTGATGAGTTTATCACTCAAAAACTGGGTTTTTAGAAACCAATGCGGTAGTAACCGTGGCTCAATTACATCCCCACTTCTACTACAAACCTTAATACGTCCTGAGTATGCTTTCTCTTCAATAACAGCTCCTTTATCAGTCAGCAGTTGAACAATTTTTTTCCTCGCAGTGAAGCGCGGAAGTCCCTTTAAAATTAAATAAAATGTAGCAGCTTTGGCTTTGGTTGAATTTTCGTCGTGGATGACTAAAAAACTTAATTTACTAAAATATTACGTTGTATTCATTGCATAGTTCATTAAGAAACCCTAGAGGAGTGAAAGTGTCAACTGATGGTAAATCATGAGCACTTCCTATTTGAAAATCCAATTTGTCGTGAGCAGGAGTAATTTTTACAACTCCTGTTCCAAAATCCGGCTTGACTCGAATATCTCCAATCACTGGCAAAATATTTCCGTTTAACGGATTTACAACCTGTTTTCCAATGTATCGTGCATTCCGACTATCATCCGGATGGACTGCCAGGGCCACGTCGCCAAACATAGTTTCAGGTCTAGAGGTTGCGACAACTAGATATTCTTTGTCTATCTTGAAATTAAATTATAAAGTGGTTCCAGTCATTGATATTACATAAAAATGCTTTCAAGCACGTTTCCAAGTTCTTTTATTAGATGAACAACCAACCTGAATCTAGGGCGGGATACGAAATGTGATAAAGTATACCAAATTCAACAGGTTCTTTATAATTTGGTACTTTTATTGTTGTTCTTTTATCAAAATCAATTTCATCCACTTCGATGTCTGCAATAGTTGTACTTAAAGCGCAGGACCAGTTAACAATTTCGTTTGTCCTTCTAATAAGCCCACTTTCAAAAAGTTGAATAAATGCCTCCTTTACTACCGATGAATGTTTCTAAACAAAAGTGAAAACATGAGACGTGGAAAAATTATATACGAAACATACCAAACTTATACTGCATTGAAATAAGAAAATTACATCATCCAAGGTGTAGTATGTCTCATCCCAATTCAACAACGCCCCAGTTGATTTCAATTGTTCGCTAATTTTGTCTAAATTACTTGTGGCAAATTCTTTTAAATTCGATCCTAAATTAGATTCCTTGGGTAGCTTTTTCATCTTACGGCTCACAACAGACTGTGTTGCAATTCCAGCATGATCAAAACCAGGGATCCATTCAACTTTTACACCAGTCATCAGCTTCCTAGAAATAACGTGTGACATTAAGAGTGGCATTCAATATAATTCAAAATATATGCTGCGAATGAAGTATATTTGTTTAGAAACAGTCATAACTATTACCATCTACTAATGGTGTCTTCTACTGCAACTGTCAAAAAATGTCCCAAATGCAGTTTCCCAGTAACATTAGGTGGAGGTAACAACATCCGAAATACTGCAGGGTCGTCATTGCTGGTATTTTTAAGTCGTTCCTTCGTTAAATTTTCCCACTTCTTTAAAATCTTACTCTCTGTGGCGGCAGGATTAAATACTTTTGGAATATCCGGCTCGTTCGTTGTCTCATGAGACGTTGAATAACGACTTTTGCACAGTACTCGACGATGCAATCGTTTTTGGCACCAACGTAATCTAAGTAGCGGCTTCATTCCAATTAAATTATTAACCATGGTATACACTTGTAGCCTATTACAAACTACTTTACAACAAATATATACGACACACCGGGGTCACTCATGATATTTGATAGACAACGCCCAGTCACGGACGCGATACAGTCGCCTCTTCGTTTTGTGCAGTTACAATCAACAATCAGGTAAGATGAAAGAGGGTGAGTAGGAAATAGAACCATCCGTCCCGTCCGTTGTTCGCCAAGTCTTGAAGAAGTAATATTTCCAGCTACTACTCTGATTTTTAATTACTGCGGTCGCGGAAGATTTCAACAATACCATAGGGATTGTGGTTATCGGCAATCAGAATCTGAGAGGCACCAAGTGACCAGTAGTGACCAGTCGATACTATTCACTCACTCCCACTCCTCTTCTTTGAAAGGGAAGCTCTATTTAGTCACAACAGATAAACTACACTTTATTCACACCCAATGGCGTTTTCTAAGCAGTATTATTGCTGTTGCATTTTAATTGCCTTGTTTGACTTCTCCCAATCCAATCCAATAGTGATGATAGTGAATGTGACTAAAATGTGAGTGTTGAGTTGTATTTGTGTTGTTTTGTATATATTTCTTCACCATGTGAGAATACGCTTACCGGGAGGCTGAGCATATGACAAATTGAGTTCCTAGCTATATGTTAGACATTTCGGCTGGATATGCACCACCGTCACATATGCACCTCCTCTATCGCTAATCGCTACTTAACCTATTTTTTTGCAGAGACAAGAACTTGCAACTTTACAACCAAATTTTCATGTAATAATTAATAAAAAATATTAGTATGCGCTTAAATAAGAGAATGTTGCATGATGATAAACGTGTACGAAAAAAGTGAAATTTCACTATTATTTACTATTTTCTCATAAAAGCAATATGTACTGCTGAAGACTGCAAGACAGCGTTGTTAGCTATAATTACTAAAAGTAGCTGTTAGCTATATGATTTTATCAATTATTTTTTTATTATCCGATTTATTAGCTTTAGCATTATTACGATTATCTCAACTCATAACAATAGATATGTAAAATTAACAATTTGGGCGACAGAGAAACATAAAAAAGGTTTTCTTGTACAATACCTAGGTTTAATTTTCTCAAGCTTAATACTCCTTTTGAGGCACTTCTTTCCCACTTACTTTCTCGGTTATCACGACGGTTTCCTCCCCACCAATTCGTTTAGTGTGTGGTTTACACGGATCCAAAGCATCTCGGGTTTTCAAACCTTGGTGTCGCCTCTCTCGTTTCTTTTGACGCCTTACTTTGACGCTCTTCATTGCCCCACTTAAAGGATCCAAGTCGTTTCCACTGAAAACCACTAAAACCCGGTGATCCTTGGCTGCACGCAGATAAATTAAAAAAATACCCAATTAAATCAATGGTGCAATTAAAAACATTTACCTATTACATATTATGGTTCGCCCCGCTTATAAGTTTGAAACGGAACGCTACGTTCGTTCGTACAATTTTAAGTTTACAATAGAAAATACTGATTTTATTATATGTTATATATAAGCAAAACTCGTTTATGTTGTCTGTAGATTTACTTTCAACTTTGTCACATCCGTACCGTTACGTTTCAATTCATTAAATTAAATTACTATATTATGTGCAGGTAAATATGTGTGTGACTGTGTATATAAATTCTTAATAGCTCTGTTGCACGAATAGTAGCATAGATGAATAGGTATATGTAAATAATCATTTTTTGTTTTTTATCTTGTGTAAATAATAAAAATGAAACATGCATAGTAGAAACGGATTTGGCATACCGATAGAAAGCAATATTTCATATTTCTTTGTTTGGATTCTCAGAAATTGCAAGTCATTTTTAGGATCCGTGTCTCGTATTACGGCAGTTCCAAGTTCTTCAACAAGCTTCATTTGCTTCCTCCAAAAATGAGTTACGTGATGATCGAATGTCGTATCGATTGTTATCCCTACGGGACCATTTAATATTTACATTAAAGACCTTCTCTAGAGATTTATTTGATTATTTTACCTTAAAAATAACATTTTGATTGGGTCACGGTCACACCATTTAAATACAATATATCAGCCACATTTATGGTGGCTTTCGGGTTTCGGCTGACAGCAATGTGTAAGTTTCTTCTTAAAAAGAGATAGCTTTCACATAAAATGATTTCATAACGAAACTTAGAAAGCCAAATAGGGAGGGAGGTGAGTCAATCATCAAAGCGAGAACTACCTGTCCATTTACCCCATATTAATAAAGTCAAATATGTGACATATGGAGGAAAGGGGTTTTGCAAAATTCGATATTATAGTATCATTGTAAATGGAATACTCCAAAGGGAATATCGAGTCGTGAATTGCATGAAACTTGTCTGTTTAATGTGACAAAAAAAACTGGTGGTGGTAGGATATGTTGGTGCGTAAATATTTTCAGTTTTGTAGAGGCTTTACATTTTTCTGTTGTGACTAGTACCCCATACACGCCTTTAGACATGTTGAGTCGTTTCACAGCTTCCTCTAATTTCCGCTGCCGATGTGCCCTCAACTCCGAATGATTCATGGAAGCCTAGGGAAATCGGAACAGAAATATATATGGGTGATAATACAGTTTTATTTTAATTTGCTCATGATTCAATAAAATTGGCGAATCTGCTATATGGGTGATAGTGATGACGCAGTAGTGTATAGTGTATGAAGCTTTTAAAATTTATAATCGGTTTCATTGTTTTTAAAAAGAGAAAGCTGGTGTTTATATCTGCTCCAACAACTGTCAAACATCGTATACATGTAATGTAAATAATGTTATTTATATGCAAAACATTATCTATACTTACCACGTCCTCCATGGTTTAGAACGACAATCAGCTTATTAACGTGAACTTCTCTCTGTTCTCTCTACTGGTGTAGTTAAACGTTGTAACTGGTGGACAACGATGGCATCTTCACCACACCATAACACCACAAATCTTCAATATGCGGATTTGTTAGTGGGAGCAAAGATGATCATATCTCATTGCTGTTGTTCAGTATAAAATGTTTGTGCAAAGATGTATTTATATGTAAAAATATTGATTTAACGAAAGAGCCAAACCAAGCTTCTTGTTTCCTTGATTCTACAAAAAGCTTGATCATCATCAATCAATAGCTTTTGTTGAAAACAACCCCAACAACCTGTTGTCTTGTTTGCCTGTGGTTTGGAGGTAAAAGGATCGATCATTTTTCTTCCAAACGAATTATATCACTAAACAATAAAAAGGCTAAGAAGACAGTCATGTCATTTAATTGGTAAAGAAATTATGAGAATAATGCCCTGTGTGCAAATCGCATTTTCTTTGCTTAGAATGACAAATGCCGGCCCTCTTGGATGAAATAAATAGCAGGTTAGGTTGATGATCTCCATTAGTCGCTTTTCATAATTTCCTTGGTTTATGTATTATGAATATATACGTGTTTATATAATTATAAACTCAGTGGTGAAAGGAACTTATTATATCTATGAACTATGTATATACTTGTATTCATTGTATGTATTTCAGCAACTTTTATCATATTTCAATACCTTCATACTTTACCTTCATGAAAACAAAAAACCGTGGAATACAGATGTATAAATTGATTACACCAACATCGTGTGATTAGACGTACTTTATCTTAAGCTATAAACTGACAATGTGAATAGACTCTCCAACCCCTGCCCTGTCTGTCTCATTTTCCTACATTTACGTAACTACAGGTACTAAAGCCCAGTTGGACATGTAGTCATCTATAGGTTCCGGTTCCATGAAATGCGCTGTACTCTGCCGTGTCGCATTGGCCTTGAGTTTTCTAGTCCCGTTTTGAGTAACTAGTAAACGTATCTTCATATATTGCAAACAAGCCGATGAAATCTAGAACATCAATATTCATCCGAAATTAACTTGTAGTAGGTGCTACATTGGACAGCAGTGCTAAAATGATGTACTGCTGACGATAAACTATTATTGAGAGGAAATGTTCTAATAGCACAGCTGTCCTTAGTGTATTAGAAATTTTTAAACTTACGCTATGATTGCCGACCAAGGCAATTTCCTGCAAGGATGTGCAACGTAACAACGCATAATAAGCGGTCACATCAGTTAAAATAATGTCACTTGACTCCAATTTAATTGTTAGCTTCTGCAAACCTTAAAAAACATAAAAGTTGTTTTCGATGATACACATTTTTTTATCATGCAACTCCTTATGTTTCATATTTATAGGGGATTGTGTTTACCTTTTAAATTTTCCAGACACGGCCTTCTTCTGATCTCGCTGACAATTCGACTTTGATCATCATTACTGTACATTCTATTCTCTTCAATTTCGTAGCATTTCGCCAATGGAATACCGGTGAAAATATTATCAACCGGCTGTTTACGCGTACTGTACGAATGTAGAAATGAAATTTCAAACTCGATAAGATTGACTAACTCCTGAAATACTGATTCGATTGCTTTTATTGAGTTCGAAAAAGCTTGAATTTTGAGCGTGGAAATGTTAGGAAAATGGCTGGCAACTTTACGGAAAAAACGTGGACATTCAGCTGGATATAACAGCTTAAGCCTTTTCAACAGGGGATAATGTATTTGCTTTTGTGACTCTATTCCTGCGTCATCATGGTCGCATGCTGATTTTTTTTCTGTTAAAACCACCAGCTTCTCCAAGTTCGGAAAACTAGACAGAGTGGAAAAGTGTACGTTCCCTTTAACAGTAAGAACTTTTAAGCTTTTGCATTCTGGCAAATTTGGCTGGTCATGTAGCCTATTGTCAAAGTCTATCAGTCGCAAGTCTGTTAAAGTTCGGGACTGGCTACATATGAAACCACTGAATGCTCCGTCTCCATTGGATAAGAGAGATCCATAATAGTCTAAATGTAATTTTTTCACTTTCAGCCTTTTGCCGAGAACTGTAAGGTTGCTCCCGCTTATTGGCATAATTAGTTTTAGATTTATCACAGATATAGGTAATCTTGCTGCTAAGATATTTCCTAATTCAATACTGGCGCGCCTTCCAGCCTCTCCTTCGAAATAACGACATGGTACATATAGATCTAATGTCGTTAACAAATTACTGGAGTCCAGAATGGTTCTGAACAATTGGATTAGCCCTTCAGAGAGTTCCCGAGGATGAATAGCCTGCCATGTGAAGGAGGTTTTCATGTCGCCAGCAGCAGCAGCGTCCTGTATCGTAAGTAGGTCTGTGCAATGAAATGACAAGGTAGTCAAATCAGAAAAATTGATATGCGAGTAATCAAACGCATCCAAAAAGTTCATAGAGAATTGCTTTCCAAATTTTAGAGAAAGATTCTTTATATTGGGACTGAACATGTTTAAGAATTCGTTAAACAGTTTCCCATTCCTTTTCTGAAAGAAATGGACATCAAATTCAAATGAATCAAATGGGACATTGGATGTTTCTCGCATGTCATTAAGAAATTTTCTAAAATGATCACTATCACTATCGGTAAACACGACTCTGCGAACTAGTCCCTTCCGTTTCATTCCATTGGTGATAATGGTATTCCAAGTTTTACAAACTTGACGACATGCTAACATAGTAGGGTTTGTGTAGTTCCATTGGAACAGCGACAGGATTTTCTTTACAACCTACATATATATATATATATATCAAATTACAACTTCATGCATCACTGCAGGCAAATTGTACGGTAAGTTAAATACATTAAAAATTAAAATTTAATAATGTACGTGTTCTATTAACAGCGGATGCGGCATAGTTCTAGGCTCATTTTCAATTGTTTGTCCGGACTCAACAGATTCTTCTGGGTTAGACAGGCAAGGGGTGTCTTCAAGATAACCCCGCTGTAAAGAAAACAACGACAGTTATGTAGAATCTGAAATAATACCTACAAAAAGTAGACAACAACTCACACGTGTATGTGGGTTGATGTAAATTTCCAGTAAATAATGATAATGATAATGGATATTGCATTGTGGTAAGGTAATCCTTTCTTTAAAAAATGCAGATTGCCGCAACCAAAACATGCATACATCATTTTCTGAAGGCGCAATGCAATGTGAATGTAATGTTATTCAATCAACTAGTTCCATTTTCATTTACGCAGGGTATAACGACATTAATGATACTACCTAGTTTGGAACACACAAGCAATATAAATCACATTTTGAACACATAAAAATGTAGCTGGACCGTCACAAATTGGACAGACAAAAAGATACATTAAAACTACCGCATTTAACACTGCAACCACAATAGCAAGCATCTTACAACGCATGCAAGGCTGTTCTCCAATTATTTTCAAAAAAATATTGCTTCACTGTCTTGAAATAAAGCTACCGTAACATCGTTTTTAGACGGAGGAATGCTAGTAATAATTGCCGAGTTATTAGTTTTCCTACCTCAAAAGTAGGCTTCTCGTTTCGACTGTTATTAACATCACAGCGTTTTCGTTTATCCTCCATTACCGGTAATTGCCAACAATTGTCCATGCTAAATATGTAAATAGGAGCTGGTAATCTACGAACAAATCGGTTATTTTGGCATACACGTGTGCACGTGTGTATGAAGATGACTATTGAGTTCGTTGTCTTGTTTGATAATACATAATTGAAGCACAAAAAACGATTGAAGATTTTGTTTCCCTTCAGTTCATAAATTGTATACAATTATCAACTATAAATTTGATGATTTGTAGTAGTTCTGTTTGGGCAGAAGTTTTCAAGTATTTCAAGAAACTTGAATTTGTTTGCAAAGTGGGGACTAGGTTGTAAATATCTTTGCGTTTACCAAATTTTTCTACAGTTTCACATAAACCTTACCTAGCACCTACACCTGATATCCAGCTGCTGATGTTTTGGTTTTGTTGCTCATATTTTCTTTCATATTTTCATTGCATGTTTTACGCTTTGCGCAATACTGCTTGGAAGGACAAAATCCAACCTGGTAATGTCAAATAACGCATTTCACCTGTACGCAAACAAAGCAATCATGCCCAACTACGGGGTTTTACATACAGTTGTAGTGTAGTAAAACGGTGACCGACTTATTATGGTAGTAGTTTGCAGTTTGCTTGTACTACTGACTGGCAGCATATAATACGTTGTAGAATTATTGTTTCCGAGCTTTTTCGCGTGCGAACGTGATTCTGCTGTGAAAAGTGAACAACGCAACACAGGTTTCACCTTCTTCATTCTTCAAGTACATACAAACAAATTAGGGCAAATTTTTTGTCCATACAAATTTTATTCATGTTTACTGGTGTTAGGACATTTAAACGTAAATGTGATCGGTATAGCTTTGTACTCAAAATAAAACAGCATAAAAGTTTTATGATATAAAAATGCTAAATTGAAATTCGATCATGATGATCATTTCGCACGTCCGGAGCATCAATATAATTTGTACACCTGCGTCTTATATTCTATTTCGTTATACATCCAACTCAAACATTGCAAATTCTTTTTAAATTGTTTTTGGATTAAAGTTAGACTTTGTATTTGTAGATGCATACATCTTTATACATAGTTGTTACAAACAAACTATGCTGTTCATGATCATGGCCCTTAATAGCTGAATCAACAAAAAAAGTTCTGAGCCTACATTGTACCTGGGACTATATTCTGAGCTGAAGTAACCTGAAAAAGTATGTGAAGTTACGATAACTTTATTCTGAACCTTCAAAGTAACTATATTTTGTTACTTTGCTTACTTTTTTTG
>JAHZNE010001099.1:0-13796 GCA_027744055.1 Callyntrura sp. NNG-2020 | reverse complement strand
TCGTTATCGTTAGAAGGGGATTGTGACGAATGGTGATAAATATACGCAGTTAAAAAGGGAACACCTAGATTTTTTTCGGCATTTTCTCTACTGTGACTGTGTGGCTTCGCTTTGTCATTTATTCATTTTTTTCGTCTTTTGTCATTCTTCTTTTGTTGTTAAAATTCTTTTTTAAAAATAACCCCGATCGCAGATCCCAACAAACAGAAACGGTCGTAAAATAAAAGCTGCAATCACTGTAGTAGAAGTTCTTCTTCTTCTGACTTGTCTCTTGTCTGTTTAGTTAAATTTTTGGCAGAAAAAATGTGAACATGATTTATTGCTTTTTGCAAGTGAAAGATTTCTTTTCGAGGTACATACGATACAGTACTAGAGAAGTCAGTGAGGCAGTAGGAATAGAGCAGTAGCTGTATATAAATAGTTAGCTACAACACAATGGTTTCTTCGTAGATTCTCGCTGTTCAATTGATGGATAAGTCGCCGTTTCCTGATGATGTTGACACAAGACCTGTCTCTTGTTGATGAAGAGGATCCAACCGAAACAAAGTACATCACTCTATCTGCAAGAAAACATTTTCAAAGTATTTTTTTCTCTCCCCCTTGTAAATAACGAAGAAGAAAGAAAAAAAAGTACTAATGAAGAAAAAAGAAATTAGTGACTTTGAGCGAGTTGACGACGACTAAAAATAAACATAAAACAAGCTCTCTCTATATATGCACACATACATACATACCATTGGTAGCATCACCTACTATTTCAACTTTTTGAAATCGGATGAGCTACTCCTGCTGACTTTTGACTATGATGCCGGTGTTGTGATAAGGAAGGACGCAAAGTCGGAGATTCGAAAAGTACAATAGGATAACCATTTTTTTCCTGTACCAGAACGAGAACAAAGGGCAAAAAAGAAAGAAAATGTTTTTCCCTGTCATTCAACCAACATCAGGATCGTCATCGTGACGGTTAGAGCTAACGAATGACGCCTAGTTGTGCAGGAGGAAAAAAACGTGAAAGTTGTTCCTATGGAGTAGCAAAGTGCAGTTTTGTCGTCTGCGATACGGAGGAATATAACATCAACGACACACAACACGACATCAGGAGTTGAATAATTAAGGGAGTTTTTCTTCTGTTACACGGTAGTAGTGCCGTAGCGTATCGTATCGTATCATCATAATAATAACATTGTGCTCTCTGGTATTACGTTTTTCGTTAAAGCTTGCCTGTCGTAAAGAGCATGACGTGACTTTTGGAGCTATTTCGTTTGTGTACGTCGAGAGAGAGAAAAATCGATCGATGCATCATGGAGTAGAGCACAACATTGTAACGAAAAAATGGCTTCTAGTTGGCTAGTAGCTGAAAAGGTTACCTAACCTTACAATCTTTTTCACTCACTCGAGAAATTGTACCTCTCAGAAAAAGCACACCGAGCAAAATATGATATTTACTTTAAAGTAGTAGGGCACAGTATAATGAATTCTTACAGGCATGCACGTCGTCGTCGACTTGGAATGGAAACTATTTTCTAAACAGAATTTTCCCCTAAAGCTTGTTAGTTTCTTATCTTGTATAGTGGTAGTAGAGTGAGCCACTTTCATTGTTTCATTAGAGAGCTGCCACTAGGTAGGGAGATAGGTAAAAAAAATATTTTAAGCCAAAAACAACAGAAAGAAAGAGAGAGAGAACCGGGGATTATTATTGCCAAAGTAGTAGTGCACAACGAAGGCGAAGCAGCAGTATATAGATGCACGACTTCTCTCTCGTTCTGTTTATTTTTTGACATGGAAAATTAGACTGGAATCCCCAGCCAATTATCCGAGTTTCAACTCTGTGTAATGAGTCAATCAAAGTGATTTACCGTTTTTCTCTCGCTCTTCTTTTTCTGCATCTCTAGCTCTCTCTTTCCGAAGCCCGGGTGCGCTTTGTTCGCAGATGCTTGGTACAAGTGGCAAAAAAGATGATCTTTGTTGTTTTCTTCGTTTTCTTAAATTATAATAATAATACTTGTTAAAGGTAACCTTTTTCTGGTACTCTGATAATCCTGATGGTGGGTGGTCCTCATTACCGACCGAGAGAGAAGCTCGATTTTATTGTATGATGCTCTGCTCTAGAGGATTATTTGTCGGGAGAATTTTTAAAAAGATAAAAAATGTGCAATAATTTGTTCCTTACAGCCAAGGTACAATATTTTTCTCTCTTATCTACTTCGTTTCTCGGTGGTGATAAATAAAAGCAAAGAGGGTGGCCTGGTATGCACACTACTACTACCACTAGTTTGTCATGCCACCTCATCTCATACGGGTGGGTGACTGGGTGAGAAGAAATTTTGATTAGGAGACGGTAGCAGTAAAGAGGGATCGCTTGTAAGTATACCAAAGTAAAGAATGCAGGGAAATTTGTCTTTGATTAAAATTGAGATAATTATTAGATAAAAAGACATACTGTCTTTAACCCTAGACCCCACAGGTCTTCCACTTAGATTCAAATTGGAAAAGTTAATTTAATTTAAGTTCTAGGTCATACACCATGAATTTCGTATGAAATGTCGTGTTGTCGTCGTCAATTTGTCAAGTTGCTACACGCTAACCCACTCACTTAGATTCAAATTGGAAAAGTTAATTTAATTTAAGTTCTAGGTCATACACCATGAATTTCGTATGAAATGTCGTGTTGTCGTCGTCAATTTGTCAAGTTACTACACGCTAACCCACTGAAACCATCTAAAAATTAAAATTACCTCCAGAATTAAACATCATCTTATGTATCGGTATGTCTGCTGCAAGGTTTTCCGTATATTTTTTCTTGTCTGTGATTTATTCCTAAAAACATGTTGACTAGAAAGCAGTGTAAATTTACTTGTAAAATATGTGTGTAAATTTTAAAAGGAAAATGGCCACACCACAGCCACCCAAAATAAACCTGTGGTTATTTCAGTGTGTAGCTGCGCAGCTACTCTTACAAATTATAAATTGATGTTCCTGATTTTTAAGTAGATTTTAAACTCAAAAAAGGCTTTTCAAATGAAAAAGTTCATTTTTTTTATTTCTGTAAGGTGCACGCCTACCTTGTGTCATAGTAGGATATGTATCGTTATAGCTTTTAATTAAAATATATTTTTAATTTTTGTTGCAAATATTGTAGCAGAGAGAGAGAGATAATTTATATGATGGGGCACAATCCTGACGATTTTTTGTACATAACCAATTTATATTAGCAAGTTAGGTACAACTAGTTAGTAATTATGCAAATAACTACTGTTATATGAGTTGTTGTGTGTAATTAAAACAATTTTAAGAGGGTTTCGTTGCTTTCTATTATGCCGCGGGGGTGATTTACTAATTTCCGTCGATGCCGCTTACAATATTCGAGCGAGATTGGAAGGCAATGACAAAAATTTGTTAAATTCATTTCTTTACCTTATGTGCAAATACATACTAGTTATGAATATTTAAAAATAATGATTACCTCTTATTTTTAATTACTATATTTAGATTAAACGTTTCAGTTTTATGTGGGGTCGAACTATACGGTGCGTTGTACTTAAAATTGTATTTGATAGCGACTTTAATTGATCCCAAAACACTCGTCTTGGTACGCGATGTGTGCTGAATGCGGACGTGCAAAAGCAACACGATAAAATAACGATATTTTTAATTATGATCTCTCCGACTACAATTACAATTTTACTGTCTGTTGTGTATTTTAATATCTCTGTTCCTCAGAAAGACCACACAGTTCTCTCAAAACTACCTAGATTGTTACTTATTATTGTTAATTAATTTAAGTTTTTCAGTGACGCTGTCAGTTATAAGCTAGCTGAGATAATTTACGAGTTTTCGGTAATGTTATTGTGTAAAGCGTAAAGTGGCTAGCGATACGCACTGACAGTAAAAACAGCGGTAAACCAAATATGTAAATTTATAGGTCATTATGTCAATATAAATAAATGTTATTACAAATAAAATTATTAACTGTATTGGAAAAGCTGTTGTGTATCAGCTTTTTTCCTGTAGAAAGTAGACGAGGATTGCTATTGATGGATGATATAATCGATATAAATATAATATTTTAAAAAATACCAACTACAAAATACAATTAATTTATGATGTTAAAAACGTCTATGAAAAAATTAAAGAACATCCGTGTGTGTGTTTTACCGAAATTCTTTATCTACGATCGTTACTTCATTTGCCATTTTTTCAACATTCACTAAAACAGCAACAATTATCCGTTTCACCATCAATGCTAAATTCCATGCATTCTTTGCCGTGTCTCCCAGTAGCAGTAAAAGGGGCTGTTCAGGAGGTACGTTCATTCGTCAATGAAGAGTCACGTTAAAATAACGCACTCCGACAACACTATGCTGACATTTTATTTCAATGGCTCCATATTAAATAAGATGCAAAATCTTAGTAGCATTTAATGTCTTCATAAAAAGATTATCTCTCGTCATTTTTCTGTCGTTTCTTTTTATTACTCCCGAAATGACGAATCATCAACAACACATGAACAAAATACATTGTATTCGTATCGTACCTACAAAGATGAGGATGATGCGTCATCCTACCGAAAAGAAACGTACATAATAACATAATATTACTAACGCTCACTTAAACTTTAATTTTTCTGCTAATGACAACTCAACTCTGGGCGGCGGGGGAGAAGGGAATTTTTTGGAGAGCGTGAGAACAGAGTTGGCTGACTGTTACCACGATTTGCTCTGGTGATACTTTTGCATTATTCTTAAGTGGTGCGGTTGTGTTGTGGAGATTACAAGATCAGATTAACTGTCTGCGTAAAAAAAGATAAGAATCTTTTGCGAAAGATGCCAATAACTATTTACAAAATAATGTCACATTTTATTGTCATTTTATGTACATGATGGTGGTGGTAGCTCTTCACTTTTTTGCAATCAGTGTAGGTTTTTTATGTTGCTCCCTCGCTCTCACAAAAATTAAGAAACCTGAGATTCGTCACGGCTGCCAATCAATGTGCTACTGTCATGATGAAGATGGGAAACTTGGATAGGACAAGGAGAAAGCTTGTGTGTGATTTTAAATCTTCACATCATCACATTAAATGAATAATAGAAGAAAATGAGAGGGAAAGAAAACTGGGTTCATTTACTAATTTGGGCTACGTGACATTATGTCATTTATAAAAATACTTGAGATATCTTTCTCACCACTTGTCTCACACTACAGAGTCGAGAGTCGTCCGTCATCATCATCACGTCGCGACAGTGGGCTTTTTCATCGTAATGGTTTGCATTTTCTTATTATCTCCCCTCAGCTCTCTCATTATTGGCATAAAAATGTATTTGGATTAATGGTCTACCTCGTGTTAACTATTTCGCCATAGTTACATACAACTGCGCGTCAGTTTTTGTGGGAATGCAGCTGCTGTTGCTTTTTGCCAGTTGTGGACATTCCTTCATTGTGGACCACCACCACCCCCACTGAAATAGTAATAATAAATGATGGATGATGATGATATTAATAATCATAAAATAACTAATAACTTTTTTCATCATCATGGAGCTATGTTGGACCTGGACGAGTACCTATATTAATGTCTTATCCTCGTCAGACGAGAAAACGTTTTAAACGCTGATGGGACATCCCAAAATAACTTGTATGTCGACTTTGAAGACAGAGTCACATAAGTCATACATCCTACGTCGCGACTTGCTCATTTTTTTTCTTTGGAGTGCGGCAGAGACGACGGTGGTGGTAGTGGCTACATCATGGAGAGGCGATGATGACAAATGCAAAACAAACTAGATATTACCTCATATTGTCGGATTTTTAATCCTTATTTATCATCAACCCCCTTCGCCCGCCAACCCGGGTGCCCAAAAGCGAAAGCAGGATTATAGCTGGTAATGGTAAATGAATGGGTGTAGTGGCGACATTTTGATAAATCCTCCGCGCAGGGGTAACGTAAAGACAAACAGAGGGAATCACATGGAAAACCGAAAACATCATGATGACTCATGCGAATTCAGTAATTTTAAAAGACCGCTTGACATTGAATCATCTCGTCTATTTCAGGGGTGCGCTGTTGGCTGTTAATCCTTCGTAATTCTTTTCACCTCGTCGTCACACGCTTTTGTTTGTCACAGAAAAATGGAACGTTGTCCCAATATCACCTGCCGTATCTTACTAAATCTAACTCATAAGCAGCCGTACGAAAGCTCATTTTTTACTCTTTTTATTCTGCTCAACTGTTCATTAGTAGTCATTTTGGTGAAAGGGCTTCAGCAAGCTTAACCAGGCTGTTTTTTTTTGTCAGCGTCACGACATGTTGATATTGTTGTCGTTCCAAAAAGTTTTTTCCAGGAAGTTGCGATCATCTAATTGCCCCAAAACGTGATTTCCCTGCTTTCGGGGATTAATCATCAATCACCAGCGTCTTTGTTGATCCTTTGTGAAATGACGATGCGTCTGATTCAGCTCTATGAAATTGGCCATCGCCAGCAGAAATCCACTAGGTACCTTGTAGGAAGTCACGCAAGGTGTACAATTTCAACCGTCTCTTTCTTCGAGTGAATCAGCAACAAAAAGTTTATAAGACATACGGTCATAGTCATACAGCTACTTTGGTGTACCATACCGTATTTCCTGGAGTAATAGTCAGGTTTTTAAATATTGTTCGTTTAGCTTATCAATAGACAAATGCTACCCCTCAACCCCTTTATTTTCCCAGGCACCATGTATTAACCAACCCGGGTTTTCATTTGAGAAGATTCGGTATCTACACCCCAAAATGTATTAGAATTGCCCCGAATCAAAAGCAAAAGTCTTCTTTTTATGAGAAAGAGCCCCTCTTCCGACGATAACGATGATTTTGAAGATTAAAACGCCAGAAAGAGAACAAGAACAACAGTCAGCAAAACTACACACTTGTTTCAATTTAACCGTCATTTGGATAAATGGACGAAAGACTCATCTCTTCGCTCACAATACCGCACCAAAAGCAGCTCGCCACAATTATCCTATCCATACGAGAAAATCACAGACTGGAACTCTTCCTCTTTTCATTTGATTTTCCTTGAAAAACCCTAATTCCCAAACAGGAGCATCATAGCAGATGCAAGACGAGCTATCACAATGCGTCACCAGCACCACTATCATCATCATCATCATCCCTATCCCATGGATGGGCGACAAAACGCACTCTCCTCGCCTGCAGAACAGATTGATACCTTCTGTCGTGTCTGCTGATCCCTTTCCTTTTTTCTTTTAAAAACCATTTTTTGCCATGAATCCTGTACTATCTCCTTCTGCTTATCAAAGTAGTGAGTTATGACGATTTTTTTTCTACTTCTCCATTTTGGACACCACACCACTACAACCGCACACATTGTGTATTCATCCATTTTTTCTCCTCATCATCCTCACCTGTTTTACTGGTCCATATGGCTTGATATATTCCTCAAAAAGCGTCTTTGGACAAAAAATCCCTTCGCAATCTGCTACAAAAATCCTGCTGGCGAGAGACAAGAAGAGGATGAAGAAAAATTACAACATGTGAACATGTGGAGGTGTGTGTGTGTGTGTGCTTATTGGACCAGAGAGTCATTTTAGTCATCCCCCGCACCCGCATTGTCATTTTCAGATGATGGTGATACAAGCAGTCAAAGATTATTGCGCAACGGCACAATTGGCGAGGCAACATCAGGCGAGATTGGAATCAAAAGAGGAGAATACATCAGCGTTTTTGTCCTCGTCGTCGTCGTCAAACATCTGATCATCACGCATTTTTTTCTGCTGTTTGACTAATCACAATAGGTGACAAAAAGATAAATACAGCTGGGTATCTGACGCCAAAATGATTATTTATTTTTGTTGTCGTTAAAAACGCCAGAGGGTTGAGGAATTTTTTATACAAAAAATTTCACGCGCAACTTGGAGTAGAGTGTTGGACGAGCAGATGTGGTGCACAATGAGTAATTTGTAATTACGAGGGAATAGGGGGAGGGGATAGAACAGTGGGAGGAGAAATGATAATGAAATGAGGGGTAATGTTGGAAAAAAGACAGTTGTACGTGTGTATTGGTTACGACAGTTAACTTTAAATGCGAAGATAATTATAATTTTTAAATTAGAAGAGCGACATCCATTGTGGTCGACGGACGCCCGTGCGGAGTAAATGAATGGCTTGACGTCTTGCGATTTTTTTCATTTCTTCAAAGTTATTGGAAATGGCATGTTCTTGTTGGGCGGCCAATTGGAGGAGCTCTTCGTCCGTTAAAGTTTTCCGGGATCCGCCATGGTGGTGGTGATGGTGGTGACCCCAGATGTTGTGTAGTTTTACGTCAGCAAAACCACCACGAACAAAAAAAGCGGAGTTGTGTCGAAGCCCGGCAGCGTGATGGATGTGAGTGGTGCTAGCAATGGTTTGTTGGGGGTAGGTCTGGGGAGGTAAACTGGGGAAGGCTTGTCCTTCATCTTGACTAAGGATCCTCTTCCCTGGAGAGGCATCATCGCCCGGAGACCCTTCTGGGTTAGTCTTGTTATCTTGAATGGTAACAGATTTAGAGGTTTCTCCGGATGGTGCGGGAGCCGCTGATTCAACGGTAAGAGAGGATGCGTCCGGATTATCATTCAAAGGTGCAGGATCCCCTGCCGGGGTTTGCTCCTTCGAAGGGATACTTCCATTGTCTTCTTCGGGAGGGGATATCCTGTTCACTTCCGTCTCTCCTTTGCTTACCGAGTTTTTGTCATCTTCTCCCCGGCTGTCAGGGGCAAGCTGAGACGCTCGGCGACCTTCCGTCGCAAGATGCTCCCCCTCACCATGCTGGTTGTGTGCGTTTTCCTCCCCGGAAGCCCGCTTACTGGAAGAATCCTGGTGTAATTTACCGTCTTCCGACCCCCGTTTCTTCAGGTCATTGGTGGAATGGTGATGCTGGTTATGTTTATCCTTCTTCCGTTTTCGATCTTTCTCCTTCTTCATCCGCTTGGTCATCTTTTTGAGAGTTGCAGCGTCCTTCCCATCATCTTCATCCCCCTCCAGCCCGGTACCTTTCCCATCACTACCCCGCTTTCCATGGGATCCTTTCCGCGATACTCCTGATGCACCCAGGGGCTCTAAAGTCGTTCCCGTATGGCTCCCATTTCCCGTTAACTTTTCCATCGCCATCGTCATCTCATCCTCCGCCTTGCGCAAAGTCACATTGAGTTCCAGCTCCCACAAAAAATTCCACAGCACCCGAAAATTTTCAAACATGACCTTGACCTTCTCCTTAGAGACTACCTTCATTCCATCAATGTTATTTTCGAAGTACTTAACCGCCTGTTCTTGGATCACCTTCATTTTCTCTGTATTCAACAACTCCATGTTCGCCGTGGGGTGCATGAGCTCTGGTGCAATATCTGCAATCACCTCCTGCAAAATTTGATCCTCCGTCCGATCTGCTTTCCCTTTTTTGGGGTCGTCATCCAAGTTGCTAGGCACGAGTCGTGCCCTCTCTGCAAACCGCATCGCTTCCAAACTCGACTTGAGGTGGGCTTTATCCGGTCGGATGTGCAGCAAAATTCGGATCTCCGTTTTCGTATCCAAAATGTCCTTGAGACAGTGTGCAAGCCTATTTTGCCGAAAGTTGTGACCACTCGCCAATCTTCGCTTTTCGGAGGCGATCATAGACAACCCGAGATTTTCTAACTTTGCAAAATATTTGTGAATTCGGTACATTTCATTTGCCTTGAGGAAAATTTGCTCCAGGGCAAACACGTCTCGTCGGACCGCAATGCCTTCGGCCAAAGGTCCTGTGGTGTAGCCAGGATTACAACATTTCCGATTGGGGAAGACAGCCTGTTTGGATTTAAATTTCATTTCCGACTTCCCCTGTGGGGGAATCGTGCACGGGGTGAAGGAGTTGCTCGGTCCGTAAAATAAAGAGGAGGGGACTCTCGCGTTACTACCAAGATTGCCCCTCAGGTCGTCGGTACGGAAGGGTGCGGACGCAATTTTGGCGAATGTGATGCGGCTTTGGAACTGAACCAATTCTGCCGCCAGGGGAGACACTCCCACAATTTCAACGTAGACAATTGTGTGATAGCGCTCGTATGGTTCTTGATGTATCAACTTTTGACCGATAAGGGCTCTCAGAAGCAGGCCCAAGCCGTGTTCCATGCAGTCCACCTCTTCAATATACATCCCTCGAGGACCACGGTCCCCCACGTCGTTGATTTCGTTGGGGGAGAGAGTTAAAAGATCTCGGATCCGTTCTCGACGCACTTCAATGATCCCTATACCAAACTTGTAGTGAGTCTCGCTTTGACGTAATTCCTTGATTTCGAACATTTTCTCGAACGCTCGTGCCACAATCCCCCGATTCTGAGGATGGCCCCAAAACATCAAGATAAATGACAAGGAACAATGGGACAGTATTAGGTTAACGTTGTTTTAAGAAGTTAGTAATTTTTTACTCTATATCGGCCCGATAATCCAAACAAACTGAAACTTTTACCAGAGTCTTGCGGTCCAATTGCGACAATCATTCCAGGAATACCCAGCATGGCCTTCTCAACAACTTCCAAAGCCACCGCCGAAAACGTATCGTCCTGACTGGAATTTTCCAGCACATTATCCGCCGGAAAGTAAATGAAACCAGAAGGTGGCTTGGGGTTAGATGTCGTCGCCATTGTTTGCGTTTTCTTGCGGTCTCGATCAACGCGAATTTGAATGGTCTTCGTCTGTGGGTCTATCTCGAACATAGGCGTTGTGTCAATATTGGGAGAAGGTCGAATTCTCACTATAACTTGAGGTTTGCCCACCGTTGGTGGTGGTATCCCATCTCCCAAAGATTCCACCGAGTTAGCCTGACTTCCCCCTTCCGCCGCCAGAGAAGGATCCACCGGGGCGTTGTCAGCAGAAGGTGCCGCTACGACGTCCCCACTTGGTAGTCCTAAAGTCACAGCAGTGGCGGACAGGCGACTATTTCCCTCCGGTTGCAAGTCCGGAAGTTGAATGGAACCCTCCATTCCGGCTCCACCTCCCACAGTGGAAACATACTGAGAATTTCTGGTGTTACGAGAATGAGACTGATTTTTACTGGTGATTCCTCCACCGGCAATATCCCGGCCACTGTCTGAGCGACTTGTCGGCATCTCCTAATCCTTTTCTGAAGGTAACTCAATTAATCAAAGCGGTTTAAAGGCACTGCAGTTGCAGATACGAATACACACACAAACAAACAAATAACCACCAATCTAGAAAATGCTACATACAATCAGTAAAAATTTAAGTGACTTCATCTTCGCCCAAAGACGAACAATTTTAATATTATTATTTGCATTAAAATATTGACAAAGGTAACTGTTTCCTTGATAATGTGTAGGGAAGGAATTCAATCTAAGTAGAAAGTTATTTATGGAGAAGAGGATACCCAATACCGTGTACCACCGCACCAGTGATATTTACTTAAAACGTTATTTTATCCTGCGGTGAGTGAACCCGTTTATTGATCTTGCATTATTGGATACATTGTTCCATTTTTGTTTGTTTGTTCCAATTTGTTATTGCTCAAGATAAGATTATCACATACTACTTCATTCATCATTTTAGTATTCTGCGTATTGTCTTTATTTAGAAAAGCCTGTGCTCCCATATACTAGAAGTCCTGTCCGGAATGAAATAAATGCGCAGAAATTAAGAATCAAGACATTTTCAGGTTGCGGGCAATATTGGTAACCATTGTATGGTCACTAAATGCAAACTGCAAAATGCAAACTACTAGGTATTCAGGTAAAAATGTAAATGTAATGTACTGCTTAATTTTAATTTAATCAATTTCCTGTAAAATCTAAACAATTGCGTTTTGCGTTCGTTCAGTTCGCATAATTCTACGGCAGAGTTGGGCAATTTCCTTGTTCATCTTGTTTTTCCTTGATACTCTAATGCCCTGGAGTTTCATAATCTCCTCTCATGGCCACACAACAACGCATTACAGTCATGTAATATGTTTTTGTAGATAAAAACGATAAAATATTCAACAACCAAACATATTCCCAAAATTTACATGCAATCTTTGTTATCATCATGATGCGTAATAGTAGCGGAATTTATATTCACGTTTGACTTCATATTTATGTGAACATTTCCATATCCTTCATATATGATGAGTCATCCCACTGGATATGAAATGTGTTTCTTTTTCAACTTGCCGCCCATAAATTAATTACACAAAACGACGCATAGTAGTCACCTGGGCAGAGTCAGGGGGAAGATAAGCAATGTGCAAATTGTCCTTTAGAAAAACACGCGGGCGCCACAAGTGCATTTATCGCCGTGTAGTGTGTAGTTTCTTCGATGACAATATTAACGACTCATTGAAACATTTCCCAATATTATTTTCAGTTCAGCGAAAAAGATCAGCACATTTTTCAGTTGCTTTGAATGTTTTTGGCAACTGTACCGCAAGATAACCCGCTGCATAAAGGTCGATCCCCTTCCCTCCAGTAAGCTATCGAATTTACTAATGGCCGCATAAATATGCCAACAGACATCCGCACATGATTTCCCATTTTTACAATTCTTTCTAAACGTGAAAAACGAGCTTGAAAATGGCTGAAATGTGGTTAATATAACCTGTCTCGATAAACCATAAATGAATCCATCGATCGATTAATGACTCCTTCGATCCCGTGGTGATGATAACCGCCTACGCACAATCACAAGGCGGACAAAAAGAAGAACACAAGGCATTTTCCACTCTCTTTACTCATTTTCAAATGTTTCCAAAAAGGGGTCATCCATGCTGTAAGTCCCCAAGCCGTACGTACGCGCCAAGCCAGAAAAGCGCGACATGTGGAACACCCCCGATATTTCAGAGCGCATCTTGTATGAACACTCCCAAACGCCATAGGGATTAAAGATGAAAAGCCCGACTGTGTGATGACTTTTATGATGTTTATATTTGTGTGTATGTGTCTATCTGTAAAAATAAATAGGAAAAGGAAAACAATGTCCTGTCATGGCTATAAAATGTGCAAGACAGACAGTGCGATAAAAGATCACAACAGGATCCTCCATTATAATCTTGCTCCATGCCGCCGTCACTGGGTAATTCTGGGATATTTTAAGGAAGACTCCCCATAAAAAGAGGGGAGGGGGAACGGGAACAATGGAACTGATTCCTTACGAGATGGATCCGTATCACGACGGCTACACAAGTTTTATTTCGAGAAACCGAGTGTATATTTTTGTACGAGGGAGGGTGACGGCGAGAGAGAGGAGAGAGAGAGAGAAGCCATAAAGTTGACTAGGGATGATGATGCGGAGATGAAGAGAGACACAAAGCTTTTTGACATTTTGCTCGCAAGAAATATTTTTATGCGGGAGAAAAATATAAGAGGAATGAATGGATGTGCCTGTTTAAGAATTAGAGGGTTTACGGGGAGAGAGAGACAGAGAGAGAGGTTGGTTTTTGCGGGGGAATTACACCCAGTAATGAATACAGAGGCAATGTTGTAATATTTATATTCATATTGGAGAAAAGAAATGAGATCACGAAAAAGGGAATGAATCCCGGGGTAGGAGGCAGAAGAAGGGAAGAAGGACAAGCAAAAAGAAATAAATGGATGGATGGATGAAGTGAGGGTGGTGGTGGGTGCGTGGCGTTTGCTCAGAGTTTTTTGGGGTTCATCATTGTTCGCCGGCTTTTCTTGTATTTACTCGGGAAAATGAGAAATGGCTGAGGGAAAGAGGAAATGCAATATACCAGACAAGGAGAGTTGTGAATGGGTTACACGCTTTTTTGGAATGTATGGCTAGTGGTAGTCTATAGTAAGGG
>JAHZNE010001098.1:0-14892 GCA_027744055.1 Callyntrura sp. NNG-2020 | reverse complement strand
CAATTCGCTGTTATCAAGATAATTGAACAAATCACTTCCACCCGTAACCACAAGAGGACATTGATGATCGATAGCAACACCCGGAAAACCATTGACTATGAAATAATAAGACGCCCTCTCCTCCCCGACTCCTCAAAGTTTCCCTGCCACGGCGCGAGAATAAAAATGGATGTCACCCACCAACAACGGCCCTATACAGTAACATTATATACGGCCCCCTCGTCCTCTTTGTAATGCCGGAGGTGGAAAACCGCGTCCTGGTAAGTACGCAGTAAAGCCGTCTTCTGTCGTCCGTGAACACCACAGTTAAATGTAAAAGTGCAGTGCACTATCAAGAAAACGAAGAACAGTACATAAAGTAAAGGTGGCATCATCATCATCATCACCGTCATGATTATCGTAACTATCCGACTTTTACGATACCTATCTGTATAAACTATTTTTTATGCTTATTCCCAGGCCCGTATACACGCTCGTTTCAGTGGTTTTGCCACCTCCGCTCTGATACATACACAGAGAGGATAATAGACTCTCTCAACTAGAGTCCCTCTTTTTGTGTAATTTTTTTTTCATTGTGCATTTTCTGCTGCACCACTCTCTAGCAGTAGTTGAGTTGGTGGGGTTGTTGTGAGAATACAACCTAGAGAAAGGGAGAGAGATTTTTATAGCTGTTTTGACATTTCAGTGAAATTTTCAAAATTTACAGTGCTGTCACATCGTGAAATTGGGGGAAAATGTCATCTGGACGGGATGACGAGTCGGTGCAGGGTAAGCAGTTAAATATTTATAAGATAATTTACAGTTAAAGTTTAAAAATACTTCAACCGGCAATTTGATGGGAGCGAAGAGAAGGTAGGCAGTTTCAATACCTGCTGTAAGCAGAGCAAGCAGTAGGCTGTTCAGGGTGAAGAAAAATGTTGAACAAAAGGTTTATGCGGAGGAAGGAGTGCGCCGTGCGGCTATTGAGCTACCCTGTATGTGCATTTTTGATGCGGTGGGATGGAAGCCATTTTTGGATAATTTTTTGGAAATTTAGAAAAATTAAGAGTAATTAATTTGGGTAATTAAAGGGGTAGGAAGATCAGCTGTTAGGATGGATATGCCATATGATTTTGATGAAGGTATAAGAGAGTGCATGATTTTGGTCCTTGCATGCATTTGACATTCAGCGTTGTGTCGGTGTGTTTTAGTTAATAAAAGTTCAAAAATATATATGGTTTTTAATGGTAATGTTGTTAACTTTATTTATTAGATGAAGTCGAAGAACAAGAGGTGGCGGAGCAGGAGGAAGGAGAAGAAGTAGAAACAGTGAATCGCAATGAAGAAGAAGAGGAGTTGTCGGCTGAAGAGGATGCCGCACTTCAGGTATGATTTTCAAGCAATTTAACAGGAAGAGAACTTGGTTTATTGAGTTTCAAGTAGCGATTTTCTATAATTAAGCAATCTGCTTGCAATTTTATTGTGTTATAGGATGATGACGAGGATTATGAAGATCCTGAGAGCGCCAAGAAAAGGAAGAAATTGAGCAAGAAGCGAAGAACAAAAAGCGAAAAGTCGAAGAAGAAAAAGAAGAAGAAGAAGTCATCTGACAGTGGTGAGGAGGAAGATTATGGCGTTCCCAGTGTGGAGGAAGACGAAGTTAAAGAAGATTCAGATTATGGAACCAGCAAGAGGAGCAGTAAACGAAATCGCACTCCCAAGGCTCCTGATACTCCACCACCACAACAGTCTGGTTTGTAATATTATTTTAAAACTGCGCATTGTTTATGGTATGAACATTTCATATTCAAAACATTATTACTGTATTGCAGAATCAAGCATGCCAAGTGTCCAGGAAGTCTGTGATCAGTTGGGTCTTGTGGATGTTGACATCCCATTTGACGATGACGATTATCAGAACCTACAGACCTGCAAACAATTTCAACAGCACGTTCGTCCTATTTTGCAGAAGGAAAATCCTAAGGTTGCAGTAGCAAAATTAATGATGCTTGTAGCTGCTAAATGGAGGGATTTTAGTGCAGAGAATCCATACCTAGAACAACCCGACGACGATAAAAGCAAGAGTGAAACTACCGTTGATACTTCTCGCGCAGAGGAAGAATACGATGAAGAAGATGATGAAGATAGCAAGTCCTCGTCTAAGAAGAGCAGGCGCAGTAGTAGGAAGATTAAATCAAAAAGCAAAAGCAAAGTTCCTACACTTAAAATCAGAATCGGAAAAAGAAAACGAGGGAGCTCGGTAAGTTGCAATAGTTATATCAAGAGTACTTCAGCGTTATGAAATATTTGTTACCTAATATTTTACTGGTGTTTAGGAGGACGAGGCTAACAGCCAATCTGATAAGGATTCAGATGCTGAGTTTGAACAAATGTTGAAAGAAGCAGAAGAGGTTTCTAAAGATGAGGAAACTCAAGTCAAGGATCCAGGTCCCAAGAAAAAGGCTAAAACAAAGATAGGAAATAAGTACAAGAAAAAGAAAACAAAGAAGGCCACCTCCAAGACAGATGAAGATGGAAACGAAGTATGCATTTTAATAGTTGAATTACGTAATTATTATGTTTTATTAGTATTATTAATTTCATATAAAAATTGAACTCATTTAATTTTACAGCAAACGGATCATCAGGACTATTGCGAAGTGTGTCAACAAGGAGGAGAAATTATTTTATGTGACACTTGTCCACGAGCATATCATTTGGTGTGCTTAGAACCGGAACTGGAGGAAGCTCCTGAGGGCAGATGGTCATGTCCTCATTGTGAAACTGAGGGTGCTCCAGGCGGGGAGGAAGATGATGAACACAACGAATTTTGCAGAAAATGTAAGGATGGAGGCGAGTTGTTGTGCTGTGACTCTTGTCCATGGGCTTATCATACATTCTGTCTTAATCCTCCTCTTACTGAAATTCCTGATGGGGATTGGAGATGTCCACGTTGTGCTGTAAGTGAACAAACTTTAAAACTTATGTGCATTTATAAACTATGTGAGTAATGTGAGTTCGCGTATGCATTGTATTTAATTATTTAATATATTGTTGAATCTTTTAGTGTGAGCAACTACACTCAAAAGTTGACAAAATTCTCACTTGGCGTTGGGTGGAAACAAAGGAAGAAAGGGAAAAATTTCACGCTATGTCCGTAGACGAGAAAAAGTTTGCACCCAAACCCACCCGCGAATTCTTTGTAGCTTGGACTGGACGTTCATACTGGCACTGTGAATGGATTCCAGAGTTGGCGTTGGAAGTTTACCATCCAACGATGTTACGTGCATACTTCAGGAAGTTTGATAGCGAGGAACCTCCAAAATTGGATGATGAAGAGTCTTCCCTTAGACGACGCAAAAAGAAGGACGACGCGGTGGATCCGTTGGAAGAGCGTTTTTATAGATTTGGCATACGACCCGAATGGCTTCAAATTCATCGTGTTATTAATCATCGCACGCTAAGGGATGGAACATCTCAGTACTTGGTGAAATGGAGGGAGTTGACATACGACAGAGTATCTTGGGAAGATGAGGATGAAGAAATCCCTGACTTTAGGAAGTTTCAAGATATTTACCATGAGTTCCGAGCTGTCGCATTGGGCGATCCAGGCTACCCAAGTTCGAGAAAGAAGGACAAGAAAAGCAAATCTAAGAAGGGAGAGTTTATTTTCAAGTACATTAATAATGACGGTAGTAAGTTTATAATAAAACGGTCACTGGGAGATCAATTGTTATTTCAGTAACATTTGTATGCTAATAACTAAAATTAATTTTCAGCCGAAGCCGGTACAAGACGTAGACGACGAGGAATGGAACGCAGAGAAGAGCGTGACAGACCTTTGCCTCCTCTTTTGGCCAGAGTTGGTGGTAATATTGAGGTAAGCTATTCATAATGATAGTAATGTGAACTTTACACACTTCAAGCGATTAGTTTCTTTACACTTCAAATATTTCTGAGGTGACCATACTTATATGTACACCTCATAAAACAAAGAAACAACAGCAAATGAACATTAATAGGACAGAGCATTGCTAGGAAAACATGTTCTGTTAAAGGAATGTTCTGACAACTTTTTGTTTTTCTGTAATTTGCTGAGTGTGGTTTTTGTAAACGTAATTTTTATCTAAACCTTCTGTATACTGTACTTACAGGTCTTAGGTTTTAATGCCAGGCAAAGGAAAGCTTTCTTGAACGCTATTATGCGTTATGGAATGCCTCCTCAGGATGCATTCAACACCCAATGGCTTGTTCGCGATTTACGTGGAAAATCGGAAAAGTGCTTCAAAGCATATGTGTCTCTTTTCATGCGCCACTTGTGTGAACCTGGCGCTGATAACACAGAAACATTTGCTGATGGTGTCCCACGAGAAGGTCTAAGTCGTCAACATGTTCTTACAAGAATCGGTGTAATGTCTCTGATAAGAAAAAAGGTCCAGGAATTTGAACACATTAACGGACTATACAGTATGCCGGAAGTAATTGAAAAACTATTGGCTAAACAAGCTGCGGAGGCAGCTGAAGCTGCCGTGGTTGCTTCCCAAACCCCAGAGGCAAATGGCAATTCTGACGGTTCTGAAATATCTAAACCAAAAGAAGAGCCTGCCGCTTCAAAAGAAAAGAATGCAGAAAAGCCAGCTGAAGAATCCACGGAGAAGACAGAGAAAGATGAAGAAGAAAAGGAAGGAGCCGAAAACATGCAGGTGGACAAAGGAGAAGCTGACGTGAAGGAAGAAAAAGATGAAAATGGAAAGGTATCATCGTCCAAGGAAGAAGAAGCGGAAGACGAAAAGAAGAAAGAAGACGCCAAAATGGATGTTGACACAGACAGCAAGGAGAACAAGGCCGATGTGAAAGAAGAGAAAAAGAGTGACAAGGAAGAGAGCAAGTCTGAGGGCGAGGAGAAAGAAAAGGATCAATCCAAAACGGAGGAACCTGGAAAGAAAAGACGGTTTATGTTCAATATTGCCGATGGGGGTTTCACTGAACTTCACACACTGTGGCAGAACGAAGAGAAAGCTGCTGTACCTGGAAGAGAATATGAAATCTGGCACCGACGCCACGATTATTGGTTGTTGGCCGGAGTTGTCAATCATGGCTATGGACGCTGGCAAGATATTCAGAACGATCCGAGGTACGCTATTATTAACGAGCCATTTAAGATGGATATGGGAAAAGGGAACTTCTTGGAAATAAAGAACAAATTCTTGGCTCGTCGTTTTAAGGTAAATACTATTCCGCATATTATGTAAATCATTATGATGTATTATGGGCTGGGATCAGATGCGTGGTTCAGGTAGCTTATGTGTAAACTTACTATTTTAGCTTTTGGAACAAGCATTGGTTATCGAGGAGCAACTCCGAAGGGCCGCATACTTAAACCTTAGCCAAGATACCACTCATCAATCGATGGCACTCAACTCTCGTTTTGCGGAAGTTGAATGTTTGGCCGAGTCACATCAGCATTTAGCAAAGGAGAGTCTGGCTGGTAACAAACCTGCAAATGCAGTATTGCATAAGGTGAGTACAAGGATTTTGTTATTTCATGTGTATAAAACTAACTAATTTAAACGTGTCATACCATGTTCTAACTGATGATTTATGATGTAGGTCCTCAATCAACTAGAGGAGTTATTGTCAGACATGAAGTCTGACGTGAGCAGACTGCCAGCCACTTTGGCTAGGATTCCTCCAGTCGCCCAAAGATTGCAGATGTCGGAACGTCAGATCTTATCTAGACTTGCCAGCACGTCAGCAGCCAGTGGTAGCACTGCTACTTCGTCTGTGACAGGTACTTTTTATTTAACAAAATATTCCTAGATTAGTGATATCGTATTTGTTTTTCTATTGTTTTTGTTACATATGATGAGTGATGTTTTATGTTATGTTTATTCTACAGGGAGTATAAGTTCCCAGTTCCCCATAGGATATCAAGGAAGCAGTCTAGGTGGTACAAATCTTGCCCCATTCAGACCCCAATTCACTCTACCTGGTCAGGCGAATATAATTCCACAAGCCGCGTTCCCAGGGACCGCTCCTCCACAGTAAAGTGATGTATCTCAGTACACATATTGATAATGTAAATATTAATTGCGGTTTAATTTTAATCATAGACGTAGGCCAATAATATTTAATCGTTGTAAATAGTCATATTAATTATCGTTATCGATTTTATGTTGCCGATTTTGGTTTTCGAACATGTTTTGTTAACGTTAAATACTGTAATTACTCCGTTTTTTTTAAAAGTTTTGTTGAGTGGTTATGTTTATAGTAAAATTAAACAAAAAATTAATGCTGATAAACAGCACACAAAAACAATTTCTCGGTGTTATCAATCCATACTAGTTCTTGTGCAAAAGAGCGATTTTATTTGTACAACTTTTATCAGTTGTTAGTTATGGTTAGTCGGCAAACTGAGCAAAAGTTTGAGTTGATTATGAAAACGCGACGTTTTACCACAAAATTGTAACAACCTTAACTGATTTGGTAATTATTTTTATTGCAAAAGTAAACTTTTGAATTGTAATAAGGCTATAGCTCTTTACTACATGACGTTGTTTTCTTTTCAATGCATCATGTCAGTCTTATTCATATTTATACTCAGTCCCAGATTAGTTCATTTTCATATGGTCGAATTAAACAAACTTCTCATGATTTGGAGGATCTGCTGCTGGGATCATGTCTTGCATGGATAATTGAACCACCATCACATGACAAATCACAAGTCTTCCCTCACTGATTCAATAATCGGCAAAATAAAAGCATTGAAATATTAATGGAAATTAGAGGTGCAGACTGCCTTGCTGCGTACAATCTGTCATTTTGTTGCATAAGCGTGTATGTTCTTCTCTGATTCGATTCGAGACAACATGAAGACTCAGACTCACGTTTGCATTGCGGTTTGCGGGGTATAATGACTTATGGCTACAAAGGAGGTAAACATACAAACTTTGAGTAGAACAAATTTATTCCTCTGCTCTACAGAGCTCTGTCCGGAGGATTCGAGTCGAGTCCTTGATGATAATCACTTGATGGACCAAAGCATTATGATAATAATTAGTCACTTCTAGTGCAAGTAATCAACCCAACCGTAGTAATTAATACCGATTTCACTTAGACAGTTTTGACTCCAGTTTGTAGTTCTCCTGTCATTATTATTGACATTTATTTATGGTGTCAGCAAGTCACCAGTTCACCAGTTGTACCCTATTAAAGTGACAAGTAATACCAATTCCAACTAGTGGTTAGTGTAAACAGTTTTGGTTATTTTTATAAGCTTGTTTTACATACATATCGCCATACGTTGTTACGTCATACATGCTACAAATCTCTTCGCGCTGTCGTACCCAATTCGGAAGTCAGTAAATATTTCTTAAAATTAAGTACATGTCTATCTACCCTAACCAAATCAATTCAATTAATTTAAATCATATTCTTGACTTGACTGACAGCCAGTGCTGTAATGAAAAAAGGGATTTTATTTAATACGGCTACCAAATTTTTGAAATTTTAGAAATCATGTCTCAACGTGGAGGTGGTAGAAGAGGTGGTCGAGGTGGATTTTCTGGATACGGCGGAAGAGGAGGCAGGGGTAGGGGCTACAGTCATGGTGCTAGAGACGATGGTGACAGGAGTGAACCCAAGGATAGGGATCCGAACTATGCTCGATCGCGACCACCTGCACACCTCCGAGGAAGAAGTATTGGGCTCTGGTATGCTGCACGAGGACAACGGAGACGAACAGATAATTTGGTAATTCGTCGCTCTTCTACATTCTACATGTTTTACCTTTTGACGCTGAAATTAACTTGTTTTCTCTGTGGTGTTCCCTCTTCTCTAGGCGCGTGTCGAATTAGATCCTGCTAGACGAATACAAATTGCTGAACTGGTTCGGCAGCTAGATGAAAAGACACATGCAGGAAGCTCTACCGACTCTGATTTTATGAGGCGTTACAGGCAAAATCTATTTGATAACGCCCGAGCAGCTGAAGGCTTTGCCTTGAAACATGAAAAGAACAATGAGTTAGCAAGGAACGTGGATTTAGATAGTTCTCTAATGGAACATTTAAATGGAAAGCAGCAAAGTCAAAAATATCAGCGAATGATAGTGTTCAGGGAAAAGTTACCCGCATTCCAACACAAGAAGGAAATTCTCAAATTGGTTGGGGAAAATCAAGTTATTGTTATATCCGGTGAAACTGGGTACGTCCTCATCCAGACTATTTTGTTTTTATTTAATTTTTAAACTTTCTTAATAAGAACTAAAATCTATGTTTGGCAGGTGTGGAAAAACAACCCAATGTTGCCAGCTAATTTTAGACGACTTAATACAGCAAGGGGTAGGGTCGCAATGTCGTATTATTTGTACACAGCCCAGAAGAATTTCCGCAATAACAGTTGCAGAAAGAGTTGCTGAAGAAAGAGATGAGAAAATTGGGCAACATGTGGGGTACTGTATTCGTCTTGAATCTCGCCTACCATCCGCAAATCGTGGAACTATTCTGTTTTGTACAACAGGCGTCATTTTCCAGTATATGAAAGAGGATCCCAAGCTCAGCAAATTCAGTCATATTGTGGTCGATGAGATTCATGAACGGGATGTTTTATCTGATTTCCTCTTGACAATCCTGAAAGAACTTTTAAAAATTCGTCCAGATATGAAAGTTATTTTAATGAGTGCTACTATTAATGCTGAAAAATTTTCCAGGTAAGCACAAGAATATTTCTTTTTTTGCATTTTTCAGTTCATTTCTTATGTGTTGACTGATTTCTTAACTTTTGAAACAGGTATTTTGGTGGCGTTCCTTGTTACAATATCCCGGGTTTTACATTTCCCGTGGAAGAATATTATCTGGAAGACGTGTTGAACTTGACTCGGTTTACCTTTGAGGCTAAAAATATTGGTGCAGGTGGTTCAATGCAACAGAACCATCGCGGCTTTCGTGGTCGACATCATAAGTACGGCTATAACCCAAATGAGAAAGATGAATTTCAAAGTATACTAGGATCTCATCTGCGGCAGCTTGAACGAGAAAAGAGTTATTCACATCATGTCATTAACGAACTCAGAAAACCGGAAGCGGAAGAACTTAATTTAGAATTAGTACAATCTCTTTTACAACATATTTGTAAAACAGACAAAAATAATGGAGCAGTTCTTATATTTGTACCTGGCTGGGACCAGATTTCGAAATTAAATAAGTTGCTGCAGGACAGTGGTCAATTTCATCCCTCAAAATTCACAATCATTCCCCTCCATTCACTCATGCCCACTGTAAACCAGAGGGAAATTTTCTCCAGACCGCCTTTGGGACAACGAAAAATAATTATAGCAACTAACATCGCTGAAACAAGTATTACCATTGATGATATCGTTTACGTGATCGACACTGGAAGGATAAAAATGACAAATTTTAATCTTCAGCAAAACATACAGTCTTTAGATACAGAGTGGGTCAGCTTAGCGAACGCAACCCAGCGGAAAGGAAGAGCTGGTCGTGTTCAGGAAGGCATATGCTATCATATGTTTAGCAAAGCCAGGCTTATGACTTTGGAAACTTTTAAAAAACCGGAAATATTGAGAAAGCGCCTTGAAGAAGTCGTTCTTCAAATCAAAATTTTAAAGTTAGGGGGCGCTGCTGAATTTTTAAAACGTGTGATGGATTCACCCCCAGCAAAATCGGTGGAGTTAGCAATTGAACGCTTGATTCATATCAATGCGTTGGATGAAGATGAAAATTTGACCCCACTTGGCTTCCACTTGGCTCAATTACCCATGGATCCACAAACAGGGAAAATGCTACTAATGTCTGCAATTTTTGGCTGTGTGGACCCAATCACTACAGTGGTATCTGCTTTATCTTTCAAGGATCCTTTCTATATTCCGCTCGGCCAGGAAAAAGAAGTAGACAGAGTTAGATATCAACTAGCCAACGGCACTAACAGTGACCATATAGTGAACGTAAATGCAATGGAAGGATGGGAAAATGCATGTGATCGAGGTACAGCGGGGAACTATTGTTATAGGCACTACTTATCAGAAAATAAGCTTCAAATGCTTAGCAATATGAAAGGACAATTTGCGCAACATTTATGTGATATGAAGTTTCTAACCAGCACCAACTACAAAGGACGAGATTGCAATATACATTCAGCAAATATGGGATTGGTTCTTGCTATAATATGCGCAGGATTGTATCCAAATGTTGCAAGGGTTTTTGTCAAAAAAAGAAGAGACGGAAGTACAACGTTCCCAAAAGTTTCAACGGTTGAAGACGGAAGAATAGAACTTCATCCAAAGTCAGTGAACAGTGGCAATAAAATATTTGAAACTTCCTACTTGGTGTACTATGAGAAAATGAAGAGTACCTCAGTTTACCTTTATGATACATCAATGGTGTCCCCGTTTCCTCTAATATTTTTTGGTGGGCATTTGAAATATAGTAAACGTGATAACCATGATATGTTAGTGGTGGATAACAGTCATGAGTTTTTAATTGATAAATCATTGTTCGATCTGATTATGGTAAGCGCAATTAAATTACTGTCAATAATTAATTACTAATAAGTGTGTTTTAAAAATTGTGTAATGTTTTATATTTCTTTCGCTCTTTTCAGTCCTTAAGACAGCATTTAGACAAATTATTAGAGGAAAAGATAGTCAATCCTGGTCCCACGTGTTGGAATGAGTCATCACGGGAAGGTGCTATCCTCAGGTATTTTTACGCTGAAATTATTATAAAGATTGTCTGAAATGTTTATGCATTAATATGAATTACTGACATACTGCTTATTTATGTTTCTTCAAGGGCTATTACGCAGCTTATTACAACCGAATACAATGAAATGCGTGGAGACGGCGCTGATTCGGACAGCGATTAATAGTGGGCAGTAGATTTAGCTACGGTCTGTCAGATTTAACATTAAACAAAAAGTCTGATGTACTCTACGCATAATATCACAAAAATAGTCAATCTGTATTATTATATTATTATTTTTTAGTGTTAAGTAATGATGTAATTACGCAACATCAAATCGATTGTGTCTTTGTGTTCATGGCCATAATTAACACATATACCATTTTTCACAATTCAATTTGACTATAAATATTTTATAACTTATTTTAATAAATTATAATGGATTACGAAACTGCTTTAAGAATATGAATGACAGTCAGATCAATTTTATAATAAACGGAATCTCATGCCATTTTTATTTCGCTATGCGCTGCATTTTATTTCTTCATCTGGTGCATAGTTCAAAATGAAGCTACTTATAACCTCTATTGTCGTTTTGAATAGCTTATTGTCTACGACACTGTGTTTGAGGACTGCAAAACTAGTTTTAAATGTAGCCAACGAGAATAGATCAATAACAGTACGCGGAGATCAGTGTGCCGGAGGAGCAGCGTTTGATAGCCAAGACCAAGAGTTTTCTTGCGTGTGCCTGACAGGCTTGTGTGTTGTGCTAAATGTCTTAAAATATTCATTGCTGGGATTGGGATTATATATATTTGCCTATTTACATATTTACTGTTTCAAATCGTAGATGGGCATTTTATCAACGGGAGTGTGCCTCAGCGGGTGCTATCCTTGGAGCTACCAATGGCCAGTGCTTTAAACCAACCTTTCTGGTATGAAAAGTTTACTTAGAATTAAAAACGCTTTGTCTAAAATCCTAAAGCTGTTAGGAAACAACAACAGATCATTGGGACTTTAATACCTTGGAATTCATGTACTGTATGGGTCCGGTAGGTTCACAAAGCTACACTGTTATCTCCAGTGGTGGAAACTGATTCTACGTCGTCTGCTGTGGCAGTAAACTACGAAGTATCTTCCATTGGAGGGAAATTTGTAACAGAAACAGGAATTCCTCCAAAACGTGTTTTTGTCCCACCAGGGTTTCCAGTGCTGATTACCACCGGAACACAATCATGGCGGATACCACAAAAGAAATTGTGCATGAAACCATTTAGTTTGGATTCATCCATTACCAATTATTGTTATTTTAAGCATTCCAACTATGACGAGTTTCACTTAATAAATGAAAAGTGCTCCAACGATGATGAGATAGTATCGCCGCTTATATGTACGCCTTACATGACTGACGAAAATGCTGAAACTAATACTACCTGCGCTTATCTGGAGAAAGTACACTCACGGACGCCAAGAAATACAAAAGAGCGAGCTATAATTCCACAGGGTAGGGTGTTCCTCGAAGCCGTTACAGGCTTGCAAGAAAACGCAACGCAACCGAATTCCACGAATGCTTTAGTTGATCTTCTGGACATTGATGAAAATCACGGTCTTAATGTTACCATTGAGCGCCCTGTTATGAACACCGAAATATGGAACTTCATGACGTACAGAGCCCAGATAAGACTCGGGATTCGGGAGCCTGCTTTAACCGAAAGAAGTTCCATCGCATATTCTCCCTCATTTGAATTTCTTGAGATAGCTAAAAAGATTCAACAAAAAACTTGTCCCGAACATTATGTTACCGATGAGCATTACGACATTGCCGTCGGAGCTTTCGAGTCTATTCAAAAAAATCATTTAAAGTACACGGACGTCTTTCTCGACTTTCCAACCTCGGAAAGGATCATAGATGCGTTGACTGCTTGTCTAGATAACGCCACAGAGTACCCATTTATAGAGAGGATGGGAAAAAGGAATGTCAGTTGTAATGGAAGTGTTCCAGTGGTAAGTCATCGTTTGTAAATGTAAATAAACATCCTGTCCTTATGCTGCTTTGCTAATTTTGTTTCTTCCTTCCTTTTACAACAGTACCATTCAACTTACGAAATGTATGACAAAGTTTTGCAACTAACACTTGGTCTGGATCAAACTTCCCGATTTAATGAACCGATTGTAGAAACAGTCTGGAAGGTTTTTCTTCACGCACACTCCGCCTGTTATCCTCATTTTAAAAATAGTTACAATGACCACCACCGATTTACGACAGTCATGCTACAATTATTTACAAATGATATTAATGATATGTGGTAAGGTGGAAAAACGCAGCCATAGCATTTCATGACATCCAGTTAATATATTATGGTGAAAATTAAAATGCGACATGCTTATAAACCCGGATTGCTTATCTATTACAGGTTTAGTATCAAAGAAGTAAAACCCAACGTGTACACAGGCTTTCTGGGTGATGCCGTCGATCTGATGGACTCCGTAGCATATTGTGCCATGTTCAGCCGTTTAGCCTCTGATTATCCTTGGGATTTACCCAGACCTAAAAAGGAAAACTCAAGGAAGAAACGACAGATTTCAGAAAGCTACTCAACATATACATGCATGGGGGATTATGATGCAAGAAATGTTTGTCCAATATCGCCGGAGAGTTTACCTGGTTTTCAGGACAGACTTGTTGCCGAGTTAGACAATGAATTAATATCAATTGTATAAAATCAACTGTTTTTTTTTTAAATTTTGCATTAAATATATTTTATTAACCTTTGTCAAACAACTCGCCAACTGTAGAAATTTCTTGAAGAAAAGGTGTTTTTGTTCTTGGCTCAAATATATCATGTTGACGCACACACACACACACACAAATTATATATTGTTCATTGTTAAGCATGCAAAAGTATTTTTACTGGCTGAGAAATTATGTATGATCCGAATAGAACAACCAGTTTGTATAAATTAAGTTACACGCTAACACACTTCAATGACCAGCATTTGTTGAATATTCTTTTCAATTCGTTGTTTATAAGTCTCTATCAGAGTGTAATGGCAGTAGTAAACTACCAGAATCGTCACTATTGCCAGGGTTGTTGTGTTCCTCCTTTTCGGCAAGTAAAGCAATTGGAATACCTGTTCCCATCCCTAGAAACGCTGACCCCACTGATATTAAAGGATCAGGGTCTAGAACTGACGGACCATGGGGATGTCCAAGGAGTCCATTGGTATTTGCATGATACGGGTGTATGTGTTCATTCTGTCCAAAAAAGCATCCAGGCGGTGGGCTCAATGGAAACGCGCTCATTCTTGAAGGGGAAGTTATTGGTGCTGGCATAGGCAATGGCATTGGCATGGGACTAGTCGACGCCGCAACAGCAGCAGCTGCAACAGAAGCTGAAAGCAGGGATGTTGACCAGTCAAACCCCAAATAAGAATTAATTCCGCGAGGATGATGATGGCCAAGTACTGGTGGTCCTCCTGCACCACACATTTGATGGGCTAAAGAAGGATCAGGATGTGGATGGAGAAGTAAGTTATCGGGGTGTTGTGGGTGCATAGAGGGATGAAGTGGTGGGGATGCATGAGAAGACGTTGATTCTATAAGAAAACAAAAAAGAAACAAAGTTGTCTTTGAATCCAAGCGCTACTTGAATAATCGGATTACAAATTTTCGCAATTTATTCCAAACATCAAAATACCTGGTCCACGAAGGGGAACTTGAGAATGGTTGTGCATCAGTGGGGGCGTGGGCGATAAGATTCTACCTTTCTCTTGCTTTCTCCATTTTGCACGCCTTACCACGTTTTAAAATGAACAGTGATGAGCATTAAGATTTATGTATTGAAAGCTTTGTATATAGGGACGTGTTCCTTTATGTATTTACTATTTACCTATTTTGAAACCAAACTTGAACCCTTGCTTCAGTTAGATCAATGCGTAAAGCCAATTCTTCCCGCATGAAAACATCCGGATAATGAGTACGCTGAAAAGCTCTTTCCAGTTCCTCCAGTTGGTAACTTGTAAATGTTGTTCTATTTGTGTAAAATAATTCTATTTTACTACCACCATATATACCGAGTAGTGAGTGAGAAGTACTATTTTACTACCGTCGATATCGACGCATCGACGCAAACCGTCATTTAGGTAGGTAATTTTATTATTTTTATTGGTGCATGTATTAAGCAAATACCTGTAACGTCGCTGCTTCCGTTTGCTG
>JAHZNE010001097.1:0-22430 GCA_027744055.1 Callyntrura sp. NNG-2020 | reverse complement strand
CACAAAATGCATTTTTTATGGAAACTTTTTTGGTGCATGACCAGGATAAAAAACATCTTGTTGTTCCCTGTTCAGGATTAAAATGTTGCGGTCCTGTAAAGAGGAAATTGACAGCTGTATGATACGACAACATTACAATGCATAGAACCAAAATATGGCAGTGAACCGCTGTTCTAAACATGTCTAGTTAGGCACAATATAGGTTTACAATAAAAAAATATAAATACAAAGTCTATTTTGGAATTTCTGTTGAAACGAGGGAAAATCTTCAATTCTGAATGTGATTCTCAATTTCTAGAAAAGATGAAAGATCACCGGATGGGAACAAGTTTGGTGCTAAAAATGGATTTAACTCCATATGTGGCGCAATTTTACATCACGTAAGTATCATCACATAATAACGTGTTTCATGTAAGCAGGCAGGTTTTGTAACTTTTGTACTCGAAGAGGGCAACAACCTTTTCTGTCAAAAATTTGGAGGTTTCACTTGCATTTCAGGAACGGCTGTCTTGCTTACGGCTTGTAGTATTCAGGAGGGTTTTGTTTCATCATTTTCTGCGAGACTTGTTTCATACTGTGCATTTCAACAAAGGTTTATTCTATATATATGTATGTATTGCATGGTGGTTCCTTCAGGAGAAAACGTTGATTACGACGTAGATAAAAAGCACCTATAAAAGTAACACGCTTCATAGCTTGCTTGGATTGCTACTGATAAAGCACCATGGTGGAGACCTCTACTGATTCGAATATCTTCTGGGACCAAACACCAGAAATCATTAAAAGCTGGAACAGCTCTCCATTTCGTTTTTCGGGGTTTTCTGCTATCCTACTTTCTCTTTAATTGCTGGTAACACACTGTCTCACCAGCAGCCATTTGTAAGACTACCCAAGTGTATCTATGCATGTACGAGAGCGTCCTGAAAGTCAATACCTGCCAGGAGAAAGTAGTTGATAGGTGTAAAGAAAGAGAATAAAGGAAACGAGAAAATGAAAAAGGGCATGTGTGTGTGCACTTCGTGTCGAATAGGAAGAGTATTAATTAAAGGATTGATAGGTAAGCATGCATGGTAGGAATACTCAAGCACACGGAAATAAATTGTATTGTGAAATGAAAAAAAAGACGAGAGAAGAAAATGAAAGGGTTTTGACGACCTAATTTTACCAGAAGAATAATGACTGCCGTGGCAAAAAAGAGTGAGTATGCTATTACCTTGAAGGCGTTTTTTCTTTCTTTAAAAGAGGGAGACAAAAAGGAGGGGGAATGAAATGAAAGCTTCTTTGCTGCCTAGTGGATGGTGAAGAGTAGATAACAAAGGAGTGGAAGTAATGTAGAAAGACTGGAGAGAGAGAGAGAGTGAATACATTTTATAGAAACATACATTCATGGTGTATTCTGGAAATGGGACTTGCCCAACTTGAGCAAGTTTCAGAGTTTTTGCTGTTTCGTAAGTTCGTTTACAATGCGTATATGTACAGGAGAAAAAGTATAGAGACTCGCTTTGCCTGTATTCATTCCCTATACACACACGACGGCCCGGCATTCAAAATTAGCTTTTTTGCAAGTTTTCTTTGTGGGAAACTGGAAGAACTTGGGCAAAATACGTAAAAAGGCGACATCTCACATTTTTAAGGTCGAAGGAAGGAAGCCAAGATTCCGTATCTGGCAATACACCTGGCAAAGAGAATGTGCATGGCAGGTGACCCAAGAAAGAGTTCAAACTTGGCTTTTGAAGGTAAGCAGAAGAAAAATGTAGAGGAATTGGGTACTTGCTCTGTAAGCCATGGTCGCTGACAGGCAGAAAAGAAGGCAGCAGGACAGCCGTGCAAGGAAAGGAACAGTCTATTTCTGTAGCTTCAATGTCGTTCCTTCATACATCGTTAGCAGGAGCATACAATCATCATGGTTGTTGTCATCGTCATCATTGTAACCAGTTAGTGTGCAGAGGAAGGAGTACTGTAGCAGTTTTGCTTGCTTGAGGAGCGCTGGGAGGTAGTCTCTGCAGCAGTGACGAAGCAAAGGCACTCGACGAGATGTATGCATTAACTTCTTCCTTGTGCAAGCCTTTGTCCTCTCCTGCTTTGTACTCCATTCTACTGGTTTTGTCTGCGCCTTTACCCTCTTCACTGACGACTGTTTTCTTGACATGAGCGAAGGTAACAGAAGTCGTGAGGACAAAGAGCTAGAGTCGAGTGGAAGAAGGATTGAAAGGAAAAAGGTACTCCACCAAGGAGTAACTTTCGTTGCAGCGACCATTGCCTGCAATAGTACTGAATAGACGACAGAGAGATGGTTACTTACATGACCGCGTGGTATATGTACCGATATAGCAAAAATAATGATCATGCAATTTTGTCCTACTTGAATTTTCTGAATTTGCGAGTAAAAACGTGGGCTATAAAATAGCAGCAATTAGATAAATGCTGATTCAGTTTATGGGTAAAGTTGAACATTATGGGATAAATTTGCATCTGTTGTCGAGTTCCCTCCTTTTGATATGGTGGCGGTCTATTCCTTTTTTACTTCGGTTTTAAGCGCTAAAGGAAATGTATGTATCAGTAGATGTCACTGAAATGGCAAAATTAAGAATGCACCGGCACGTACAACAACTGATTGTATGCTTGTAAATTATAAACTTAATCAGGTATTTAGGTCGGTCGGTGTATTTATTTGATTTTTGCTGCTCGTTAATGAAAAGTTTGGGGGAAGTTGTGTACATAAATTGTACTTACAATGAGAGGATTAAGTTATCTGCATAGTTAATAGAAGTAAAAATGTTCAGAGTTGAGAAAAGTTGACAAGTTTTTGCTGACACGGCGGCTTGTATTTTTTCCTTCATTTTCCACTCCCATCGTTAATCTTTTTCTACATCTACCCGGAATTCAATTAAGTGAAAGGAGCAAAATATAGGATATACCTAAGTAGGTTCTATAAAACTTGTGTGTTTAAAGTATTATAAATTGCAACGATCACTACCTCAGAGAGAATTTGCCCGTGGTTTAATAATTTTGGCGTTTTCAATAGAAGTGGTACTGTACAAAAGAAATGAATAAAAATACGAAAAGTCAAAGGTTAAGTAAATAAGCAAAAAAGCTTACAAACGCAAAAAAATTGTGTTCACAAATTTTATGAATTTTGGAACCATCATGTCATGTCGTGACTCGTGACATGTTGTCGTCAGTGTTGCGACAGTCTCCTTCAGCACAGTCGGCATCGACTAAACATTCTAAATGCATTTGAATTTTGTAATTTACAAGTCGTTTTACGTTTCCCTATTTGCACTTTGACTGCCTTTTATATTATTTAGGGTCATGGCTTGTGTAATAGCCGCGATTTACAAGCATATGCGGTGCCACGTAAGCGGAAAATTGTATAATTAGCACTCTAAATATTTCATCTGGAGCCGATTTTAATTCTAGTGTTCTACTAAACTTTGTATTAATAGGCTTGAATTCATATACATAGTGGTTTTTGCATAACGCAACAACGATATCATTTGCAAGAAGCAAACATAGCATTCAAGAATATTGACATTTTAAGGAAATTCGATTTAAATTACAAGCTTAGTAGGAAAGCTCACTTGACACGCTTTCAAGGCTTCAATCAATGGTGCGTAAATAAAATAACATAATATACATACATATGACATTTTTTCAATCGTTACTTCAAACTGAACCAACGTTAATTAAAACTAACCCAAATATCGTCGTGGTTTTGAGTATGGTTCAATAATGCCGCAATGTTGCAAATTGGCGTTTATAAGACACATCTAAAGGAAACGAACGCAGCCGTTCATGCTTGTAGCTTCCCGTTGTTGCAAAAGTTGTTTTTGTAATACCACCAGAAAATAATACGGTTTACATCACATTTCCAATAAACGTCTCATTTGACACTTTGTTTGAGGCAATGTCTATGACATGATGTAAAGCGCAACACAAAAATATTTACTTAGGCACCACCATTGCCATTTTTTTCGTGGGGTAAAATTAATGGAATTATATACCTTGACGTTTAGACCAATGGCGTTTATACCCTAGCAAGGTTACTGTACTCACTTATTTCCTCGGTGTTTATGTTCATCGAAGATAATGCACTTTCAGCTGGCTCGCTAGCATTTCATTTGGCGATGCTACTGATAACGATAACAGGATGAGGATGGTGAGAAATGGTATAAATCATAGAGTAATGCGAAATAATAGTCGATTTCCAGTTGATACAGATGCACACCACTTCACTTTTAACCTCATTAGTGCCCGAGCAAGTATTCTGTTGCTGATGATAGATTGCATGATATGCCCTCCCGTCAACAGTCTAAATAGGGAGTACTAGTACCCACCATTGTTTCATTTCATTTCAGACTACTACTACGCATTTCATTGCGTGCTATAGGGCGTACAGCACTTATTATTATAGAAAACAGTATATATATGGTGCGCTGCACACCACAACACCTTTTCCCGTGATAAAAGACTTTTTTGTCCTGTTCTTGAGCTGATCGATATCGACGGTTAAGTGTATAATGATGAGTAATGTAAAAGGGGTCTGTCCGTTTGTGTGAACATTAATTTTATTAAATTACCTCCTTGTTGGCACTTCTACTGCTATATTGGCGAGCAACCCAGCTTATGCTTTCATGCTGGTTTGTTATATGTACTTGAGGGAATTGATACTGCATGAAGAACTAAAGTCGGGACTAGAATCAATATAATATCATACCAAGCTTCCAATTTTTCTGTGAGTATGCTGTTGTAAAATACACTGTTATTTGCACCTGTTGCCGTCCTCTGTAATAGTTTACTCACACCAAACAATTTTCTACCAACAGCAGTGGCTGAGAGTACGGAGCACAATTGAAAATGAAATGCATTAGCATTGTACGGGCGATATTAGGTCTGTGGGATGATTAATGATTATATAAACAACCTGAATACTGTCAGATTGGGGAACAAAATATGTAATGTTCTCGTAGTGTAGTGGTAGGGTAAAAAACTATAAGTAGGTTAGTCATATCATATTTCGTCGTGTGTGTAGTTTTCACACTACCACCTGATTGTTTATTTTGTATTAAACGCAAATTGAAAAATTATTTGCAGACAAGCTTTCTACATTTTTTCACCACCACCAGGTTGAATGGGTGGCTTTGTTAGTACCTGGCTCTGAACCATATGATGATATAACCTGATATGTCTGCAGTTTCCTGCTGACATTCTATTAAAAAATGTTTTGTGAATATCACAAAATACAAAAGGTGGAAAGTAATTCAACGGAATGTTTGATCAAACCACACACACGATGTTTTCGATCGTGATGTTCGTCGACATATCGGCATCAGATATAAATTTAATGCTAAATTAAACGTAGAAAGCGCTGTTGTTCCATCCAATGGGGTATACGCGCATACTTGCAGTATCAACAACGCAAATGGAGGAAAGCGGAAATTGCGGAAGAGCAGAAACGTTTCGCTTCACTTATTTAAACAAAAATAGAATAAAATGAAACGAAATGAAAATCTGCAGAGATACGAAAAACAAATGTGACCCAAAAACGGTTCTCAAATATTGTAATAACTAATGGTATTTTAAAAGGATACACACACACAGACGTTTTTATAATAGTAGCAAGCTGAAAGTTACAACAAGATTCAGAGTCGCATGAAATTCATTTTTGGTCATTAAAATTATTGCTCCCTTTTTGTAACAGTTTTAGTTTGCGCTTCCCCGCTATTATTATTTTAAAAGCCCAAGTTGTGCTTAACAAACTGGAACAGAGGAACCCTACCGGATGTTGCATATAATTTGTTTCTTAACTTTACTCATCTAATGAATTTATTTTTAATTTATTTTAACCAATTTGAAACTGTACGAAGAAGGGATGTTGTTTCTGGGTGGACAAATCTTACACAGTTTTCGGGTGGCTGCAGTAGAATCCAAGAAAGTGTTTTCTTCCTCGTGTTTAATGTTGTGTTTTGCTTGTCCCTCCCTGTTTTTTGTTTAAGAGATTTATGTGAATAAATAAAGTGTGAAAACCAGTGTAAAATGGGCTGCTAATGTTGAATATTTTGTGTAGCCGGGTGCTAATGGCATTTTCACTTCCGCTCTCCCTGAAGTCGTTCTTCTACACGAGAACATTTTCATATACACACACATACCTTCATTCGGAGGGCTGCTGCTGTAGTATTAAAACTCTTGTTGGTTAAGTTTACTCACAATATAAATACGCCAGAATGCGTCAGCTAAGCAAGAATGGATTAATAATACATTCAGCGTTGCATATAATAATCTACCACAGTGAATGCCGGGAAGTCTTTACGTAATAACCCCTTCCTTTCCATTTTACGGTCGCATCACGTGTGCACTCTGTGTTCTGTACACAAAGCGGGTGCTCAACCATAAGTTCCCTATACCACCACACACATTTTATTATTATTTGTGAGTTTAAACCATTCTAGTGCAGTGAAGTAAACAAGTGGTGTATGACAGCGTAAATAAAGCAAAGTGATTAACGGCAAGAGTTCAACAGAGTTGAGAGTTATTGGATTTTAATTGAATTCAATGAGACTTTCTTCTTCTTCTTCTTCGTCTTCTTCTCATGTGCCACCACCTTTCCCCAGTTTCTTTGTGGAGGAGCACTAGTGGAAAAAAGAAAGGAGGAAAAGGAAGACACACACACACGCGTTCTTATATCCTTATTCTCTTCCAAAGTGCCAAGTGGTTTGTTTGCTTGGCTGCCTTTTCTATATTATTACCACGATACGATCAACTCAAAGTACATATCAGTGTTAGCTCACTCACTTACAGTATGGTGGTGTTCTTTCAGTATTTTCACAGATCATCCTCCTTTTTGTTCTCTTTCTGAAATTGTTGTTGTTGTTGTTCCTGTGCAAACTGCTATTGGATTTTTGCGCGGGTTCTCTTTATTAAGGAAGAATTGATTTTGAAGCTCTCCTCAGCTCTCAGCTTCTGTGCCTGAATGAATAAATGAACAATAAGATTTTATGGCAGCAACTTTTATATCCATGCCGTATTTAATTTAATTTGAAAATTACTGGAATACCGCGTTAAATATACCTGCGTTTTACTTAATATTACTTTATATCCATTGGCTGCACTGAGGTTTCAATACTGTATTTTTGCGTGCTTGCAGGTTAAGCATGTTGAACATTTTAAAAGAAGGGCTACTAGGTTTCTTGACTATAACTAGATATATAAATGTATACCCATTTTGCTATTACTTTCCGGGATTTTTTAAAGCTATTTTTCTCCCGAGAGAAAGATCAAATGGCAAAGCGTACGTGACCATTTTATACGTTATAATCGTCCATAAACATGTACCCCAAATCACGTAATAAACTTCCTTATTGTCGTACTCGTACAGTTTCTTTTGTGCAGAGCAGTTAAGTTCACTTACCATTTCCCCTGTCATTTATATGTCAGTCGTCAACAGACGTTAGGATTGTGTAACTTGTGTTCTTGGTTGACTGGTCATGAACGAGTAATGTGAAATTAAGTACTTGCAACTTGCCACTACGTACACAACCAAAAAAATATAAAAAATAACCACCCTACGCTGGTGGGTTGATATAGCCTGTTGTATCCAATCGTAATTATTCTATATGAGAACCATTCGGTTTATATAAAAAATATATATTTTTAGTGTAACAAGGCTTGTAGTAAAAGCCATTCAAGAGTCCCCTTTCGTCCCCCTTTCCAGATCTCACACACGGTGTCTAAAGTCAGAGGGAAAAAGTGTCAGATGAAGTTAGTTACTATCTTGTGGAGTTCTCAGTGTGGAGCCTTCAATTTTTACTGCCATTCCATCTGTCTTATTTTTTTCGTTCCCGTTTGTTGATCATTATTGTTACTGTATTTATACATGGTATACTCTAGTTGTTCGTATTTCGTCTATATCGCAGCTAGTTCCGTAAGTAAGTAGTATCCCGTCATCATCATCATTCGCAACAGCATGAATGTTGGCAGATAAAAAGGAAAGTGTGACCTCCTGCCGAGAGTTTCACTGAGTGAATACTGTAGTATCAACAATAAACGGGACAATTTTTTTTGCTTAGTAGGAAAATAGAGTGAAAGGGAAAAATGGGGATACAATAATAGTAATAATGTAGCAAAAAAGAGGATGGCTTTTATGCGATAGTGTCTGTCAGTCTATCTAGATCCATTCATCTGACTCAATTCACACATACACATATAAACGCAAAAGACGTGCATCGCCTGAGAGCTGGCTAACGGAAGTAACTTACAGCTTTCCATTCAGTTATTTAGGAACGAAATGGATGTTTTCTTTTCCGATTCCGACGACATATACACACACATACACACACATACGACGACCACCATCCTCTTGTGCGTATTATAGTATTGAGGACGGGCAAGATTTAAAGGAAATATCTCCGTCCGCTGACATTTTATTCTGTTATCTTCTTTCCTCCTTATTCGCCACTTTTTTCCAAGGGACAATCTTACTTTGTTGCGAGGACGGTAGGGATGCAATTCTACGTAACACACAGGCCAAGAGGAGAACATCACATTCGTTTCCGCAGCGGGTTCCCAAGAACGTTTATACATTATTATTCCACTAAAGAATTGTAGCAGCACTGATGGGTTCCAATAAAGATAGTTGGTTGCAGAGATGGAAAATGATGATTGGGATTGAGAAGAAAGCGCTGAGAGCAAAATCCAAAAAGAGAGCAATAATGCATTGAGCAGCGGAGTGTATAGTGAATTAAAGTGAATCCGACTACTTTCTTCTTCTTTTTTTCTCAGACTCGTCTTTTTAAAACTATTTTTCGCAAAAAAGGGGGAAAACTTTCCCATTTACAGTGCTATAAATAGGAATGCCTACAAGTTAACTTTGGAAAGTGAATGAGAGGGAGATAACGGATGAATAACTTAAGACGAAAAGAGACTGACTGATTGAAAAGTGAAAAATGTAAAGGAATGCTTATTGTAGTATTGATGATGATAATGAAAATGGCATTGAAATGAAAGGAAAAGATATCAACAACAACAGTAAAGGGACTTTGATGTTGGTTTACTGCCTTCCTTTGGCTCAACAACGGGGGAGAAAGTGAAATAAAGTCATTTTCTGGCTCTAAAAAAACTGTCGTCATCAATGAAGATGAGAATGGAACCAATTTTTTCGTCGTAAACATTCATTAAATGAATACCTATAGATAGTTTTTTACGGGGGAAAATATTTGCAATCTCGTACTTTCATTACACATTCCTTTCAAGAAAGAAAAATGGTCTCCGTATTTTTTGTCGGTTTGAATACACCCCCTTCCTCATCTACACCATCATCACCGCCAAGTTCCCGGAGAAGAAGGCAGCAGCTTGCCGAAACTGGTACAGCTGGAGTTGTAGTGGAATGTGCTCGTGTGTCGGCGCCGCCAAGACCAATAATCTTACATCGTCTTATGAAATGCGCAGCGCGACTGGGTAGCAAGTTAAATGTAAGTTTGTCATTATAGTAATAAAAGAAGCAGTCATTTTTCATGTGCGCTTTCTGTCTGCTGAGTGTGTAAAAATTTATTTAATGAGAAAAATGAAGAAGGGGATAAATGAATGAATGAATGTTGATGATGGTAATAATAATGAAATAAATGTGGAGAGCAGTCATCCTCATGATGAAGGAACCCGGCTGCGCTTTTGCTGCTGCTGTTAATGTTGGCGGGAGAGAATACTAATAATAATCACTGTAATTACGAGTCCATTAATTACATCTCTGCTTTCGCTACCGCTACCCCTGCTGCACAATTTTTTTCATACATGCTGACTGCATATTATACATAATATATACGGACTTGGAGCAATAAAATATGGGAAAGAAGCGGGGAGCTGACTAGAAGCTCGACAAGAACATGCGAAGGAGAATATTTTTACTAACTACTCTTATCCCATCATCATGCAATAAAAAATATGCATACATATCTAGTCAAGTTACCAATATACGGCAGCACTCACTGTCTGATGGTGTATTACCGACTCCATCGTATTATAATTCACTTTTTATGTAAAAACGCGGTTTTGGGGGAGACGGCTGGTAAGCGTAGGAGGATCATTATCATCGCTTGGGTAGTTGTTGTGGGTGTATCTTGCATCATAGTGTGATTTAATGACTGTCATGTCTAGAAAGCACGATCAACCGATGCATATGCGTACATATGCATGTAGTTTCCGCCGCGCTCACACCAACAAGGATTATAAATTGCGATACAACAAACAGGGTGATTAATAGAGTCTTGTCAATTTGTGTACTTATCTGTATTGAAAGGAGGATAAATATATGCTGAGTGAAAGGAGCACAATTTATAGACGTGTGTCAATGATTGCAATTTATTTATTTGAATCAAGGAATGCGTGTAGCTTTTTCAGATTAATAGCCATCTTCTCACATAAATCGAAACGAAACAAGCAGTTGTCGGCTTTACAATTTTTTTCATTTGGATTAAGAAACATAGTTAAGGCAATATATTATTGACGTTAATTCACTGTGTCGCTCTTTTTAAACATTTTAATCACAGGTAGTCCAAATGTAAAAATCTGAAATTGCTGTAAGCTCTGTTACCCTTAATTTTGAAGGGTATCTCAATAAAGCAATAAATTTAGGTGTGTCGATTTTCCAATTAAGCAAGATATACATATGTTTAGTTCATTTGAATAGTTGAACTACTTTTGTAGTAATTGAGCCATATCCTGGATAAAACGTCAATGACTTCCACAATTTTTTTACCCTTCTGCGTAGCATAACACATATCAACGCTTTTGAAGAGATCTCTTGGGGTAAAGAAAAAACTGCAAGAAGGAGCAGAGAAAACGCATTTTGTTACTGTCACTAAAACATTTTACAGACCCATAAAGCTCCTATTACAATATGTGTGCTGCATGAGGACGATAGCAAAGTAGTAGTCATTCATTTGATATCTCTCGTACTTCATACTTTTTTCCTTCCTTTTTCCCTCTCCGGTTGACATCACCGTCATTTCTGCTAATACATAACAGTCAAGGCAGATCGTTTTGCGTTGCACATCCATTTTATCTCTTTTGTTGGTTTGCCGAGTTTGCTTTCCATTTCTCTCATAAATTGAAGAGGAAAATTACACCGCACTACTCCGAAAAGGTAGAGAGGTTCTCTCTTTAAAACTAAAACGGATGCACCTTCCTTATATTCAATAAAAAGCAGGAAGATGACACGCTGTTGTCCTTTTCATCGTCTCTTCTAACTTTATTATTATTATTATGATTGCCGAGAATGGTACAAAACGGGAACGATACGGGATCGCGATAGTAAAAGTCAAGGAAAATAAAACGAAAGAATTGTGCATGTGAGCATATATTTGAAAGATAAGAACCCGACTACTCTGCTTCTGCCAGGGAGTTGTAGATAGTTGGAAATTGGAATTTAACTGCTTTTTTGCATAATGCGCACAATATGTGACAGCAGCTAGAAAAGCTGTATCATATAATTTTTTCTGCTTTGCTTCCTTCCTCACTACCCCTATCAGTAAATTCCGGTTGCTTCTGTGCTGTATGTCTCTGTATGTGAACGAGAACCGAGGAAAATTGAGTATTATAAAGTTGACCTTGTGTTTGTTAACCAACAGAGTGGTGCTTTTTTCCTGTAGCTCTCTCCACATGTCTACTGAGTACTGTCAACACACATGATGGTTCGTTACAAAATTGAAATACGACAACGCTAAATTTGGCAAAACGAGATAGGTTTTCGTACATTTCACATCGTATGACGTATTTTGTTTTATCTTACCCCTGCATTTTATTCCCCTCTTTCGGTCGACTGCTCTGCTTCCCTGTATTAGTTAGAATTCTATCCGTTTTGTAAACGATGAAATGCTCATGAGTATAATTTTGTCCTTTAAATACATTTTAAGATAATTAGTTCCACACCATTTGGGTGATCCCAGAGATTCCTACCAGATTTTCGTATTTATTTCTACGCGCGAAGTAAAATTAGATGCAGGACGCAATGCATTAAATCAATTCTGTATCGATTACTACTACAACTGGGTATAGGTTATACTTCCCCACAAATATACATCCGTGGCATAGTGCAAACAATAATCAGCACAAATCTCGCCTGTTTCTGTTTCTAAGCCTTTTCATACAGAGGTTATACCCTACTCTAAGCAAGTTATGAGAATACTCTCATTTAATTAAAGAATGCAGATAAGATTTAATTTCATGTGGGAATACTCCGCCAAAACTGCTACGCCAACATATGTGTGTTTTCTGTTTTGAAAGTAAAGTTAAACCATAATAGAAGGCAAATAAATAATAAATATTCTGCAGCTTTCTAATTCCAGGCAAAGTCTTGCATGTCCCGGTAGTCTAAACTGTAACATTAATTTTTGTTTTCCTGCATATTATCAAAACTGACACACTTATTTGTGCAAAAGTTATTTCTACACTGTGAGAGCTCACTGCATATAAAACAAGGTTACATATACCACCTATACATAATCAAGAATAAATTTATTATTTACCCCAATTTTCCGAGAGATCCGGTATGCAATATAATATATCCTCTTTTAACTATATGGTAACCCTGCATTGTTAGCTGCCTGCACACCTTCATGCGTCAACATGTAGTAAATCAACCTAATAATGCCATCCCTTTTATGGAGTTATCTCTGGTAACTAATTAACTTTTGTGTAGACCGACACCCACCCCAAAAAACACAACATGGGAAGAACTTACCACACACCGTAAAATTATCATAACTATGCCATGCCTCAGCGTAACCTAATTTTCAAAATTTTAGTGTTGTTTTTGTACCCACATACTGTGTACTTCTCGCCAGCTCCGGTCTCCAAAAATATGCAGTTTACACTCCGTCATAATTGGTTCAGCGTACGCGTACGCTTTTTTCGCCATGCTTTATATTTTATACCAGGCTACCTCTCTTTTTGACGTACAACACAATTTGCATTTTTATTTTTTTACAGAGCAACAGACAGCACAACATCCATCTCATTTATGTCATACCAAATTTGCATATTCAACAACACGTCTGACACTATATGCTCAAAGAGTTCTCTTTATTACCTACTCTGTTGGTTTATTCCTTTCGGCGCCATGTCACTTGTCATTTTAGAGGCAACTGCACACAGACATGCCAAAACTCTTCCCCTTTAAAAGCCACAGACGCTTTGGAACTGAAACTGAAACTCAAACGATGATTATCTTTCTTACGTTCTATTTTAACTACCCAAGAAGAAATTATCTTGGCATAGTGTGCTCGTCCGCCCTCAGAACTCGGGGAGACTTCCTCTTTTCCAGAAACACAGTCAGTGTGGTTGTTGCCCCGAGTGTAACTCTAGAGAGAATGTCTATAATGTATGCGTACTAGTTACACTACCTCGAATTTATCTCCTCTTCCCTGAAATGTTAAATATGTTTGTGGTAGACGATAGTGATTTTGGTTTTAGCAGGATGGGCTTTACAGTTCATTCATGATGCTACTGTGGATGTCTATATGTGTTTTGTTTACAACCTCCATGATGGAATGCGGTATGAATAACAATCACAGTTTTACGAGAGATTGGGACACTGACACCACTACTGGAGAACTTCTTGCGTAGTTTAATTCCTTGCGATTCTCTCCAGTGGTATATGATTATTTCAGCTTGTGTGTCAGCAGCATCATTCCTCGAGAGAGAGAGAGTCGGTTTAGCATTACAGATAAGTCGGGAATACTCAAACAGCTAACTGCTCTTCAACCAGACCAACCATAAAAGTTGTTGAGATCTCTGGGGGAAGTGTATATTCCGTGTAATAGGGACAATATCATCATCCTCCTACTCCTTGCTGGCTACACGGTGCGGTGTGTAGTACTTTTTAATATGTTTCGCATCTCTGCTGGCAAACTCCGCAAAAGCTCAACTCGTCTCAAAGAGGAGACCATCCGGTATGAATTTTGAATGAGCCAAAATATAGCGCGTGGTGGTGGTACGGTGTAGGAAGGCACAGGAGGAGAACACACACGCATAATATAATTGTTACTAAAGTCATTGCACTGCATCTTAATTATTATGTTGGCTACAGTAATGCTATGGGCTTTAGTTAGCATTGTGTATCTTTGCCAATTTCACGACCACCACCTTCACATTCAAATTCCATCCGTCTTCTCACCTGATCTGCCACGTACCATCACCGTTGTATATTACGTTACGTTATTCCGTGTAGCCCCGGCAAAAAGACCTAGGCTGCCTGTGGAGCTCACAGGAGTAATTCCCACTAATCCATTTTGAAACCTAAGAAGAATTGAACTTACGAAATAGACAGAGGCATTAGCATATACATTCAGAGAGAGATGCATCTTGTTCTCAGGCAGGTATACAAATATCACTCCAAAAACACGACATTTTATCAAACTAAAATCCTTATCGGGCTCTCCTTCACCTTCTTACAATTGGAAGGTTAGGAAACATACCTCATTTGATATGCTGCTGCTGTGGGCTCTGAGCCTGATGTTTTATAAATGGACGTATCTTGCATAAAGCCTCTTGCACTTACTCACAACCTACTACGACGAATCGGCGAGTCGTGAATCTAATTTTAAATTTTATTACTCATTATTTCAGTTCATGGAAGTGGGATTTTATGTAGGCTAATCTTCCTTAATGAACACACCATCATACTAAAGCAAGGTTATATTTCAAACTGTACAGAAATATAACTGTTTTTGCACTGAAAATTCCTTTTGTGGAAATACAATAATAGTATGCTCTCATCTAACATTTTTTAGAGGTCTACGCTAGTAGTAGGTAGCTTGTGGAGCGTAGATTTTCGTCCTTTATTTTAAAAGCAAAAAGGAAGTGAGCAAAAATTATGAACTACATAAAAGTAAAACGAAGCAGATTTTATAAGAGGAAATGTGCGCATGAATCGGTTATAATTATATGCAATGTGCGGATTGTGCATTAAGTATACATACATCCGAGTAGTGACCAAAGGTCGTTTCAAGGTGATATGATGCTGCTGCACTCTGAGCTGTCCAATTATTTGTTGACGCTGACTAAACAACTATAGTTTTGGTGTAGGCGAAATGATGATGCTGATAATACATTAAACAAAAAGCATTTAACATCATGATATGATAATGTATTATCATGATGAATCATGACATTGCATTTGGTGGTAGGTAAAGGATGAGCACACTTATTCATCTGGTTAGACTGATATTAAAAACGTAGTATGTCGAATGAAAACTTTATTCAAGCTCCAACTACCTCCTTACATGTGCTGTTAAACTTTCATGGGAAAAAAATAAGCAGCGATAAGTGTGGTAAGGACGGTGTACCCCGTGGCATGATTTTAGAATTGATTTTGCTCTGGGCCCATCTTCTCTCCGCAGGCGCTCTGTCGATTCTAAACTTTGTATTTAATTGTAATTTGCAATATTAAATGATAGTAAAAATCATTTGGCAATGAAAACGTCAGGTTTAGTCTAATTTAGCATTTTATGCAATAAAATTGATTGTGTATAATTATAATTGTGATTGTGCTTAATTCTGTCAAGTAGAAAGTTATCCAGAACAATACAACCTCCAACTACCTGATATAACTTGAATTCTCAATAAGTTTGTATATCGCATAGATAAAAAGCGATTATTATTGACAATAAAAACAATTGTCAACATAATACCCAAATAGTGAATTGCTGCTGTATTTTATTGTTTGTACGTTTATGCTTGTTTTTGAAGCACATATTTGGAAACAACAAAGCAATAATAATCCACTTGCACATTTAGACCCATAAAATTATTTTTCACTGCGCCTTACTTCATCCTTAACAAAAGTAGAAGCGTATACGAAAATTGTTTATATATTGAACTACGATGTACAAAAACTTTTATTTCTGCTGCATCAGCGTTCTAATCCTGATGTGACATTCACTCTGAATTATAAGATGAATTTGAAAAAAATATTGAAAAACAGTCATTAACTTGAATCCGACATGCTTCCATTTTTTCTAGCTTGTGGACAAAGCGTGATATAGTAAATAAATAAACAACCATCAACAATGATTATGGTGATATATACAAAATGCTGTGACGTGATGTGAGCCTATGTGCAAGTTTACTACTACTACATAACGCAGTAGGATTTTCAGAGGAACCACACCGTTGACAATAATAAACGCTATTCAGGTTAACTATATACTCGTGTATGGTGACATGGTGTGGCTGTGACACGAACAAAGATTCTTTGTGTAGTACGCAGTAGATATAGTAGTACGCGAGATGACTAATGACAAAAAGAAGCCATTATAGTTTTGCCTGGATGAACAAAAACCTTCCTAGGTACATTGTACATTTTTGATGACATGTGGGACAACATGAACTCCTACGTTTCCTTCTCTTTTGTTTGCCGAGTCACGATGATTACTGCCACAAAAACAACCACAGCGCTGCATAATACTTATGTAATGCAAACACACATTGTAAATTAGTAGAGAGCTTGGTTGGCTCCGCACAGGCTGGAAGATTATGAAATTTAAAAGGTGCAGCATGTACTGACGTTAAGTTTTTGAAATAATCACAGGCAGGGCAGGCTCAACTCGCACGTCAATACCACTGCACTACTGGGAAGGAAGGAAATCAGACAGTTACAGTGAAAAACATTGTGAACACTATAAGGATTCGGTAGTGTATTCAATATTCATTCCGTGAGAGTTTGCGAGACACTATAGATGAAATTACTCATATTAGCAAATTGAATTTCAATTTTTTGCCCCCGTATTTACTCTACTGTATTGTAGAAAGGCTGCTTTGCGTGACAACTTCACTGTATAAGGTTGTTTCCGTGAATCTCACATTCTTGTGCACTTCACAGTGGTATATCATTGTCGTCATATTATCAAAACCCCACCTGAGTCTGGAATCATTCTGGGATGATGACGCAGTGCTTTTGACTGCTACTGTGCAATAGACGGCATGCCGTAAAGCACGGTGGTCAAGAGTCAAGAACCTTTTATTGACTTAATTTTAATTCACAATTTACATATATATTGGATTAAAAAGCAAAAATGGTATTGAGCACACTGAACAAACCATACCCACATTGTGTTCGCTTCATTTCCATTTAGCACGTGAAATACAATACCTCACACGTTTAAGTTCAAGCCAAATATTCTTCAAAAGTGGCTATTTCTGCTATACACCACTTTATTAATTCTGATGGTGTTTTCTGACGAGTGTCAAGTTTATCTTATAACTGAAGCTCTATACCCTGTGTAGTGTGCCCCTATCGTGAGAAGAAAAGGTCGCAAAAGCAATAAAAAAGAAAAATACGTGTTATTTATAGCCAGCCTCCCTTTCATTTGGTTGTCCGTCGGTAGTAATTAAATGATCCATAAATGTCAACATGAATCATTTTTTGCGATTCTCTCAGTGAGTCTAGGAGTCTTTTAAAGTCCACACACGGGAAGGCAGATCTTAAGTTCCACCACTGCCACCATCGTCGTCGCCGCCGACGCCGCCACTCACCGTGTTCACTGTTGGCGTAGTTCATGGGATAACCACGTTTTGTCTTAATGACTTCATTTGTGACAAGTGCTGCATATTTGCACCGCGTAACGATGATAGCATAATGAATTACATTATGATAGGAGGATTCTTCACTGCTGTGCTCGGTTTGCCATTATTATCAGCTCCGAACGTATAATTTTCGCTTCAACTTCTTCCCATCATCATCAGCTTCACTACCATCCATTCTAACTCGATGATGATGATGATGATGATGATGATGATGCATGGCTACAAATATAATTTTTAGTGAGTAGGTACGTGTAGAAAAGTGAATGAGTGACAGTTCCTTTGATGCTGCAGTAAATTGTAAGATTATTGATCTGTAAAAAAATCGCAGCCATACAGCCAACGGCGCAGAGAATGGCTAAATTTAAATTGAATGGAAAAATGAAAGGAAATTACATCACTCACACGCACGCTTTTACTTAAACGAAGATAGTATAATATATACGAAAGAGAAGGATGATAGACTAAAAACGCTTTTAATTTGACACATGTTATTCCTTGGCAGCTGCAGAAAGAATTTGTAATCAGTTATTATTTTTTGCTCAGTTATTTCGCTGTATAGACGCGAAGCGACTATATGTACGAATGAGTAACGTACACCACACGCATTTAATCGAAAGGAACCCATTACCATTAGCTGGTAATTTATTGCAATTTCCCATATTAGTATTAACGAATCAATGTTTTCGTTGTGCATTCATGTTTCGCTGTGATTTGTGACAAGTTATCATTATGAAGAACATCAATGTAGTTGGTAAATAAGAATTTCAAATTCACAGAATTCACAAGAGAGAGACGCAGGAGACAGGCATGATTTGTGACAAGTTATCATTATGAAGAACATCAATGTAGTTGGTAAATAAGAATTTCAAATTCACAGAATTCACAAGAGAGAGACGAAGGAGACAGGCAACAATCATCGTAAACATTTTTCCATTCTTGTGACAATTGTTTCTTGAACTGATCGAAATAGCCATACTAATTGTGTGTGTGAGTGAGTGTCGTAGGGCACATGTTGTATATGTATGCTGCTAGCTACAGACAACTTGCTTCACATAAAATTACGGTTAACTACTATACAATTTTTTGTTTGTTTACATTATTTTGTCATGTGACATCGTGACCGATCACGACCACGTCGCATTTAAATAAGTAGGTGCAATTGTTTGCTCGTTCTGTATTCTGTATCTATCTGTTTAGATCAAATAACAACACATGACACAACGCAATATTAAATGTGGAGAAACGGGTCGTGGAAATTGATATTGACGATTATAACTTTGCTCGAAGAAAATTACACTTTTTATTAGAACTCGTGTTGGTCTGCAGTAAAGAATGTGCATTTGAAAAGGGTCTGACGATAATAATTGACGCAACCGTATGCATGGAGAGGATTGTGCCACGACTGCAACGGAGGACAACGTTAGTTTTCGTTCTGGTGTTGTTGAAACAAAACACATTCAAGCCGTGTTTTCTCTGGTCGTTTTGTAATTAATATCATCATCATCGTACTAACGATTCGGTTGTGTTACTGCCGTTTATGGACGTTATTGCTGTGAGTGGTCTTTAGTGACCTATGCAAGTGCGGTGGTGCAAGTGGCTCCAGAAAGAACACTACACAACTATACAACTTTGTGGACAACAAAGTGCTCGGCTGTCGTATGTTGTCACATTAAATAAATTATCTTTGTCAGGGGAGTCCTTCCACCAAAACCACACAACTGCTGCTATTCTGCCTTTCTCTGTATTTTGTCGTTTTTTAGACCCTGTGCGTGTGTGTACTCTTCTTCATCTTGCATCTTTCTGGGCAAGTACAAAGCACTTTGCCATGTGCTTGCAAGAAAGTGTACTTACAGCCAAAAAGTGTCACTCCTTTTGCTCTTATAAATTCTGATAAATGTTCAAGAATCGGTTTTTGTGGCTTTGTGCAAACTACATTATTGCATACACCGTTGTGTACTCTTTCTCCCTTCTGCCTACCAAACACATCTACTAAAGAACGCCACGAAACTAAAATAAAAAAAATATAATAGAACAATCACCAGCAGCATAATATACACTCCCCTCTCTACTCTGTTCCGGTTCTCTGCTATGCGCAAATCTCTAGCATCTTGACAACTCTTCCACCTACTCTTGGACTGCCACCACTACAACAGTGCGTTATAGGGTCCCTTCCACCTTTATTTATATCACACCAAAATCATGTCCAACAACATCTTTACTAAAGTTTATTGGACTAGTTGAGAATAATATAAATAAACCGGGAGTCTCTTGTCATTATTACCACAGCTAATAAGAACCCTTTTCTTCCTTTTACGTCCCGATATTTTCCTACTACTGGTCTGGTCGCAGTTGAAGTAGCGATGTCGCATTATGGATTAAGTTAACAACGAACCGTATAATATATAGGAGTTGAAAAAGTATTTTTGCTGGAAGTTGCCTAACTGTGAGACTGGTTGCTGTTACTTGTTATACGGAGGTGGTGGTGGTTCTAGTAGTAGGCAGTGTTTGCTTTCCTGGACAATGAATTGTTGTTGTAGTTTTTTCTAAACGAAATTACCATTTTTGTACTTTCTCAGCGACCCACTGAATACACGCCCACCTTCTCGTCGTCCAACGATTCTTCCCATTCACATGTCGATGTCGCTATGTGTTTTAGTTATAGCATTTCGTGCTGGTAATTTTCTGAGAAAATAAACTTTTTCTTGTGTTTCTATCGTGTGTGTGTGTGTTCCTGTTTTATTACGTTAGTCCAACTCTTCTTCTGCCGCCGTTGTGATGTAATGTTGCTGCTCTTTTGCTTCTGGAGAAGAGAAAAACACCTCTAGAAAATGAAATAAAAAAATATAAGAGGCAACTTTCCTTCTTCTTTTTCCGCCCGAATGATCATTGTGTTTCGTTGTAAGTAGCAGAGCAGAGAGATATCTATATATAGAGGCACTCCACCAGCGGGTTGTGTATAAAGTGGTCCCGATTTCGTGTTCTGAATGGATCCAACTCCTTTGTGGTGTGGTGGCAAACGAAACGAGTCTACGGCGCTCTGGTGACTTGTCTGGTATTTTTTGCCAAAAAAACGTCTTGGAATTACGGAATATATATGAGGCAACTGGATACATAAATATATCGGGAACTGGATAAAGACAAAGAGATACAGGGAGAGCCTATAGAGATGCCATCAAAAACCAACTTTCCTCCTGTATCAGATTATCCCAGAATCCACCAAAACAACAAGTTTCTTTTTCCGAAGTAGTTTTGTCTGAGTCTTAATGAATTCTATTTTGACTGCTACCCTTGTGTCTTATGTGTGTATGTAATACACAGACAGTTGTTTGTAACAATGTAACTGTTTTATTCATTTGTCATGTCGTTTCTTTACTACTCTCCCCTTCCATTATGCTCTAATGCTGACTGGATAGTAGTAAGTAGCAATAGAAAAATAGCTATAGCAAAAAAACGACTTCCCGAGAGCTACACCACCACACCAACCGAATCTCCAGTCTTTTTTACTATTTCCTCATTCTCACGTTCCAAATCCAAGTTCACTTTATGTAACTAGTCTCGTCGTCTTCTTTCTCTCTTGCTTCATCCAAGATTTTTTTGCAAAGAGTAAGACAAAGAATGAAAATGTGTGGGTAGGTCGACGTGAAACGCGAGTTCTCTGAAAAGAAGTGAGAGAAAGGACGTCTCTACGTGAATTGTTTATATTGGCTAATGTTTATTGTCCCAAATGAGCAAACAAGAGAATAAAAAAACAACCGTAACACGTGAGAACAAAGTTGTTTCTGATGAACCAGAGAAAAATAGCTTTCTTTTTAAAAAAAACCTCTACTAAAGTAACGTAAAAAGCAAAACAGTGGTATAAACAGATAGCAAACAGTATTGGCGTGGTTGTTGTTCGGTAAAAATGTCTTGATTGACAGAAAATAATTGTGGCAACATCACAACAACAAAAACACAGAGCAAAGTAGACTGAAAAAGGAAAGTTGCCAAAATAGTGGTAACAGAAGTATATGTATATGTAGATATCTCAACTCTGTAAGCATTTCATTATCATTTCATTCATTAATTCATTTGTGTGTAAATGATAGGAAACGATAAAGCTTTTATCTCTTACCGACATTTCGGGAGAAAAAAAATTGTTACAAGTTGGAAATAGTGCATGTAATTATGTCAAGTTGTCTCTCTAAATGAATCTTGTCGGAATCCATACATAGTCAATTTTATTATCTTTTCCCTGACACTCCAGTGATATATAAAGTAAACTTACTAAGTTTTTGGACAAGTGGTACCTGAAGCAACTCACTCAAGCGAGTAAACATGAAACTCGAACCCACAATCGTGTAGTATGTATTTATGCAGCAAAGTTTTTCTTACTAATTGCACCCCGGTAAAAAAGGGAACTTGAGAACGGTGAAATGTTTTGTGGTGATCAGTGATCGCCCTGATGAGAATGGAGCCAGCTGAGCTGAAAGAAACAAATAAAAGAAACTCTTTTATGTGACCTTTTTTCCTTGGCTCATTAGAAGAGACACAAATTAACCTGAGTTAAGAGGTTACATAAATTAATTTAATTTCCTTGTGGATAGTACTAGAAGCAGAAAAGTGGTGCGGTTCGGCAGGAGCAATTTGTGCGCTTTGTCTTGTCAATTTTGTTAATGTTCTTGAGTTATCTCATTTATCTTGTTATTTGCCAAAGTGTATATATATATGTGTATGTGTGTGTGTGCTCGTGCTTTGTAAGACCAAGTAGATGACAAAATATTGTTGTGTATGCCTATGTTATGCCGTCGTGTTGCAGCAGACACGAGGAGTAGCGAAGAAAGCAGATCGAAGATATATGCAAATGTGAATGAAAATGT
>JAHZNE010001096.1:0-36266 GCA_027744055.1 Callyntrura sp. NNG-2020 | reverse complement strand
GCTGGTGGTACAGCCCCACCAAGAAATGTTTGCTAGTGACTCTATTCAATATGGACACACTGTAGTTGGCATTGGTAATAGAAGAGAAATGGAGGAATGTTATGTAAGATGGGTAACCGGGACGAAAGTAATTTTGCAAGCAGGGAAACGTACAGTAGTATATCGTTGAGAGATTCAATTTGGGGGCAGCGTAACTTGACTGTGTGTGGGACGCTCGTAGTAGGACTCTCTGTCGGGCAGTTGAAAATCTATTTTGCGGTTTGTGGGAATGCTTATATCCTCGAAAGTTTTTAGGAATTACGTGGGTGATAGAAAAGGCATATCTGAAAAGTTCAAAATTTATACGTGTGTTCCAGCTATAAAGGTTGTGTGTGTGTGTGTTTGTTTGGGCAGTCACTTGAGCTGGAAACAAGTGGCTTGTAATGTTTTCATTTGACTACCTTCACAGAGATTACCGTTTTTATGTCGACGATTGAAATTTTATGGAGTGATATCCAACTTTCCGCTCATTTCACTTGGCTAACGGTACAGGATTGTAGGAGGGCCCCCCGACGAGATTTTCTCAAGACAATTCCCGTGGGGAAAGCACCACCGAGGTTTATTATAGCTGTAGTGAATTTTGAACGAAACGTACTACTGTACGGAATTATTGTCACAAAAAAGTGTTCATAAAATGTGTAATGTCTTGTATTGGGCTGTTAGAGGCATTATTTTTTTTGTGCCAAGACAAAATTTTTATGTGATATTCTTTCATGAGTTTAGCAGTTCTGGCTCGTTTCTGCGGAGCTCGTAAAGTATATTAAAAAAATACAAATAAAAAATGCCTTTTATTGGGGTGGCCTGCCGAACTTTAGTTTTTAAACAACTAACAAGCCGGATTAAAAAATATGCTGGGTTTTCTACACTTGACTAATGATTACAAGGGAACTGAAGTAAAAAATTTACATGTTGGTGGTACAAATACAAGCTCATATTCCAACCGCCATATTTTAAAACATAACATGTTTTCTAGTGCTTACGTGGGGAAATACAGTAACAGACCCGAGGATTAATGACCCTGCGGCCAAACACGAGAGACAATTTATTCGAGTTGATAGTTAAAAATTGGCTAATTATTCCATCTTTTCCTGTCCCAGCTTTAGTTTCCGTTTATTTACATATGTTGCCTTTTTCACTCACAGAGTGAATATTTATTCACCACTTCATCTCTCATGCAATTCAATTATAAATCCAATTTATTTTCACTTTCACTCTTTATTTTAGATTCCGCTTTTGCCGCTTTGGGCATTACAATACATATAAGTGCTTCCTTATGATCGTTAATTACATTTCTGTTGCCATCTGTTAGCTGCTAGCTTGGCCACCCTGGAATAAAAATATGTCGCATTTTACACAGAAATGCTCTGCTCCCGTAAGGAAACAAAACGATGATGAGTCAACCACTCATGACACTTTCTATTGTGATGAAAAGTGTCGCATAAAATTATGGATTCGATGGGAGTAAGCAGAAGCATCCCATAAAATGATTAGGGACCACCCGGATGCACCCCAAAGAGAGAAGCGACTCAAAACTATCAAGTCTCTTTCATGGCTTCAATACACACGGAAAATCTGTATTGTTCTGGTCCTTTGATGTTCATTGATTAATTTTATTCCAATTTTTTTTTTACCTGCGAGTCATTTTCGTTCCGTTCACAATCCAAAGTTATTACAATGCCATAATAAAAAGCATATATCTCACCACCCATCAGATTGTTCCCCAAAATTTTCCCGCTTCCCTTGCGATTCTTTGTTACTACACCCATAACAAAATGTAAATGATTTACACAGTAAATGCAGTTGTAGTTGATTTCGCGTAATCATAGAAAGCAGAAGGAAATAGAAAGTAACAGTTCATCAAGGAAATATTAAAGAGCATCCCGAATGCTTTTAAAGCTCTTTCATTTCAAAGCAAGGAAAATCCATCTTCCCTCCTTCATTTTCCTTTCTTTCGCTATTCATTTCGTCATTTCCCCTCTCTTTCCAGAAGCAATCCATGCAAATTAATATGATTTGCTCCTCTCTAATAAGATAGAGTCAAGATGGTAATATGATGATCCTGCTGGAGATATTGGAGACAGGCTTTTAGATTCTTTCGCTACTGTGACCGTTGTGGTGTTGTTGCTAGTTGCAGTTATTGCAGTATATTGTTACTACATGCAACTTGGGCTTTATCCGTATTAGTACATATGGAACAGTAAACGGAGGAGAGGATAGGGAACGTAATCAACCGGAACCTTGCCACAACATGATTTAAAATGTATTATTTTCCTTAAATTCCCTTTTCAATAGAGAGTCAAGCAGAGGATTGGAAATGCGGAGACAGAGGAAAATACAAGTCACAAGTTGTGTTGTTGGTTGTTGGAAATGGGGAGCTGTTTCAGGACCAGTAGGCGTTGCTGGTCTAAGGGAGAGTAGGCATACCGCGTAGAACATTGCTGTTACTAGCCACAACAACACAATTGATGACAAAGACGATGCAATAGGATAAAAATACACACAACGGCATAGCATTGCAGAATAAGTTGTGTGTGTTTTAAATTTTTAACAAATATTATTATGGTGCTTGAGGGCATTATGCTTTCCTGTTGTCATGGTAAAATTGAAAATGTTTGCTGCTGCTGCTTCGTATTTTAAAAATAATATTCAACCACAATTGCTTTTTTTTGCTACTTCTCACACATATATCCATTTTAATTGCTACAATAAATGCTAGTTTTATATTTGTTTGTGGCGTCGAATTCGTACGTTGGACTTCTAACACGTTATATTATTTCCATGTTTGTTGCATGCTCTTTGGCTCTCATTGGAAACTTCCCACATACATTATTATTATTATTATCATCATTATTATTAATGTATTGTTAATTATTGCTATAACACAAATATACAATAAAACGTCTGTGGAAGTCTATATTGACTATAAATGAAAGGAAGCACTCACTCGTCGCTGTGAAGAAGTAAATGGTGATGGACTCATTTAATGGCATCATTTGTGTATGTACATGACGAACACGACAGTAAAAATTGAGCATGAACATGATGACGTACGTATGATATGTAATACTAATATCAATAATTAATTATGGGAAACCTACTACAGCATAAAGCAAAATTGCGTGCCACGATGACCAGGTAACAATAATGGCTTTCATAAGGAAATCAAAGAGGAGCGTTGTGGTATGAAAAGAAATAACGTCGAGATAAATTGCAACAATTTGGTTCTTGGCAAGTGCATTCAATCATAATATTCTACGTTGGAGTTTCCTTTGATATTGTAGATCGTGGCAGGTATGGAATATAATGATGATTCGCAAATGCTTTTTCATCGGGAGCACAACCTAACAGAAAATTTAACGATGGAGACGCAGAATTTCTGTTTTGATGATTTACATTCAATTTTCGGAATATGGAGTGAGTTAACGGGTGAAAAGAGAATGTGACCTTTTAGCAGAGAACCGTATCACATTGCACAGGTCTGCCAATTAGTGTGTTTTATGGCCATTCCAGCCGGAATAGAACGTTATTAAATTTTGCGATGGCTGTTCAGTCGATAGTATTTTCAATTACTGTGGGAAATTGGAAATTAAATTAAAATCGCTTGTTCCCAGCTCCCTCCTGGACATGTATTTTGGAGAATTTTTTTTTCACAACAAGCGATGAGAGAAACATTTTTGGCGATGGAGAGAGAGAGAGAGAGGTAGTTCGTTATTGGTCTTGCCTCAACAAGTAGTGTGACTAGTGAGGCGCATGAAGAACGACTCGTACGGGAAGCCAAGTATGGATGAAATCCTAAATTTGATTGAAGGGATTTTCCGGTATATCTTTACAGACGGTAAATGAAGCAGCGACTTGATACAAATAAAAAACCTAGAGACTACTACGGCACACTCGATTAAAGCTGGTTACTACAGCACAGCAATGTCGAGTTGGCCTGGATCCAAACGATGGGCAAAATCTCCTGTCGAGTAACATAATAAAGTTGAAGGGTCTACCGGAAGGATTTTCTATTCCTTCCACCCTACTTCTCCTCCTGGATATAACAGGAAACTAATTATAACTCAAGTACAATAAATTATAATGTATCGTTCGTTCTTGCCCACAAGTAACCTACCCTTTCCCTGGTTTAGTTTCAAAATGTATTGATTTGTCTCCAACTTTTGTCTACATTCGACAGCCTTACTACCAAAGGACCAAGTCATATTGGATGATAGAGCAAACCATTTTTTTTACTCCGTCTTTCAGGAATTTAAACTTTTTCTTAAGAAAGGATCGCAATCTTAATCATGTAAACAAATAACAATCATTTGATTTCGTGTTGGTTATTTTGTTTACTATTTTTTGCACCTTGCATCTTCCCGTGGCATAGGCACTCGTCATTTTGAAATGAAATGAAATGTAAACGCAATTTTCCCTTGGCTCGAATTGATATACCAGTACCAGTACAAGGATGGATATACCTAAACCTGTTATGCGTTTCACCATATAGGTTCCATGACGCTCCGAGTGGAAATTTCATTGAAGAATGCAATCCACCCACACCTACAACGTACAACGCATCTCTTGGCACTTGCACAGCTAAACAGCGTTACAATATGTTGTATCCGTAGGCCTGTCTAGTGTCTACTTAGATAACAATATTTCGTACAGGAGTCCTAGTAAGCATATACATATGAAGGATAAAATAAACTTTTAACATGATATGCGTATAAGTTATATTTGTTCAATGTGCATTATTTGTGCGTTTTCCCATGTACTCTTCCAAGTTGTTCTTTAAAGACCCCGTTTGTGTGCATCTGCGAGAAAACGCTAAAAACGACGACTAAGAGGCACACAACAAAAAAGGATGCCTCACGTCCACGTCCCTTTCCCCGTATTAAATGGTTCCACTGTGTGCGTGCGTGTGTGCGGATAAATGCCGTAAGGAAGGAAATCGAATTTTCTTTCTTTTCTTCCCCAGATGAAAAGGAGCTTGTTCACAAAATATTTTTTCTTCTTTCTACGAGGGAGTAGTTTAGTATAGTGTGAGCTCCAAACGCGTGCTACTACTTGCAAAAAATATGTAATGTAATGGTTCCTTGTATTGGTACTACCAACATGCATTCTTCCAAGACGACTACACAAAGTCGTCGTCGTAGATGAGTAAAACCCGAGTTATTGACGTTTGTCCAGTATTTAAATAGGCTTTTATTCTTATTCCCTAACATTCCTCCATCTCTCTCTCTCTCTCTCTCTCTCTCCTTCCCTCCCTTTCTTCTTGTTATTAACCGTAGCAATTGTCATGTTTTCTACGATTCCAGTTTGAAATAGTAAATCGGAGACATGTATAGGGAAAGAGAGAGAGAGAGAGAGAGCTACTACTCACACTCAATCGACCAATAATACATACATCTTTTCCTCATCATCAGCAGAAGCCCAGCAACACCAGCAACAATGGGGATGACGATCATAATGGTAACTCAACAAAACAGAGCAACGAAAAAGCTGTGCACAATGAAGGACGAGAGTGAATACCACTTCCAAAACAGCAGCAGCGGCAGGAGCAATAGTAGGCAGAAAACAACAACACAAATGAAAACACACAACCAACTTGTGCGTGAGACGACAGGCAGGCATTTTGTTGGGCGAGACTGAAGAACAAACTCATTTGAGAATTGAACAATTGCCGTGGCATTCTCGCTTCCTACTTACTCGCCTGTGTAGCAAATAGCAAATAGCCACACAACTATATATAAGAGACGACGTACACTACGCATAAGACATAAATATTATATAATAAAATAAGATACACATATACCTAATCGTAATATGTATTCCTCTCTCCCTCTCTCTCTCTCTCTGTATATACGAGAATACACGCAGTTCAACGAAAAACATTTTGGATCCTCAGGTTTCATCTCCGATTTTTTTTCTTCAGATCTTTCTCTCCTTCCCCTTGCTCACTTGCCTTTTTCTCCCTTGTTCTCTACCAGCAGCAGCATTCTTACGAGACTTGATAAGAAGTAAACGAGATTTTTTGTTTGCTTCTCCCTATAATGCTCCAAACCCTACTATTATTATTAGGTATTGTCTAACCAGGTTTTTTGTCTGTATATATACATACATGGACCAGCGTGTACACGGAAAGAAGGGAACCCTCTCTCTTTCTATTCTCTCTCTCTCTCTCTCTCTCCCTCTTGCTGTTATGCTTTCAATGTATGTACTGCTCTTGCGTATAGAATTAAAACCGTTTTTGGACAGCTTCCTTCTGCTTCTCAAGACTATATGCCTAAAAGACGCAAGCGGCAATGGTCGTTGTATTTGTATTGGTGATGGTGGCTCCTCTCCTTCTCCCATTCAATTCTTTCAACAATTCAGCGTTTCTGGTGCTGCTATTTCCTTTTAGTGCAGAGCTCTCTAAAACATAAAGCACGCACACACACACACACACACACACACAGTCACCAAGGTTTCTCAGCGACGAGGGGAGAGAGAGAGGCATCTACAATGCATACATACATACCCAACACACACACACACACACACACACACACACACAACCCCTAATAATGTTTCGTCCATGATGGTGCACACAGGAACATAGCATCGACACAATCCACCATGCATGATAATGATGATCGTTGTCGTTGTTGTATTTGAGCCCTCTTCTGCAACAAATAGCAACAGTCAGTAGTGGGTAGTAGGGAAAAGCGTTGAAATGGTCGTAGTATAAAACGCAACTAACTACTACCCAACCATTATATCATCATCCTCATCACCATCCACCACTACTCTAGCCAGGGCCAAAAGCAGGAGCAGTTTGTTGTAGTAGCGTAACAGAAAGAAAGAGAAGCAGCAGTGTTAGGGAGAGAGAGAGAGAGAGAGAGAGTTACATAAAAGAAAAAAGGAAACTAAGGCCTTAGCTTAGAATTTTTCCTGGTGAAGCAGCAGCAGCCAAAGCGGTGTATTCGTGGTGGTAGTGCCCATATAATATATCATGACTTGTGACTGTTGCTGAAACAGAAAAAGAGGAGAGGGAGAGAGAAGCGAAAAAAAAGGCAGGAGGAAGAAAGGAAACTTGTCTGTATGTGTTGCTGGTGGAGTCTTGTAAAGAGGAGAGAGAGAGATCTACATATAGGCACACTCGGCATTGCATGCAATTGTGTGTAAGTTGGTTGCGTTGCGTTGGTAGGGATCTGACTCGCTTGCTCACTCGCACACACACACACACACACACACAATCAGCCAGCTAGCGACTGACGGACTGTTTTGGAGTTGTCAAATGGGAAAAAGTCGACAAAACGCAAACACATTCTGTTTTCGGCTCTCGTCTTCTCACGACACAAGGTCTCCGTCGTATAATATGTAAAAATCCTTTAGTGTATGGTCAAGTTGTCATCTTTTGGGAGATGAGGATGATAATAATGGGAGATGTGAAGGAGTGAGATTTGTGTGTAGGGCTACACTCGTGTACTATCTTCTGTTGTTGGGGGTTGTTTTGTGTGTGAGGCTACTACTCACTCACTCTTCTTGAGAATAAAAATTTTTGAAGCAGAAAAAAATTGAAGGTCGTCATCATCCTTCTTTTCAGTACATTGTCATATCAGCACAGGGATTTTAAAGACTACAGATCCCACACTGTAATCAGTGTTGTCACTTTTTTTTATGGTTGCCATCACGCGATAATTGTTTAATGTGAAAAAAGAGGAAAGATATACAAGTAATAGAGAGAGAGAGACACACAAGTCGCCTCTTTCATTTTGACGGCGTCTTCGTGTTCCGCAGCTTTGTCTGCCAAACTGTAAGTTGTCTCCTGGTTTGATTTGCACAACAGGACAACATCCGGCCTGTTCAGCGTTGTCTCTGTGTGTTCTGGCGGTTTTTTAACTTGATATTTTCCGCTGGAAAAAAACTTTTACTTGTGTGTGTGACTTTGTTTTTTCTTGCTACAGCTTGGAGTAAACTTCAGCTCTCCTGCTGTCTAATTACTGTAGCGTGGTGAGGTGATTTTAAATGTGTCATCTTCGCAACAGTTGTCTGTGCTGACGTGTACTGGTAATCTGGTGTAGGATTAATTGGACATTTAACTTTCCTCACAATTTTTCGTCTCCCACGTCGATAAATGTTTGGAGTGTCGGATTATCTATAAAGCAAGTTTGAACATTTCGTGAATTTACCAAAGCCAATTTATAATTTTTTTTTAAATCCTTTAAAAAATTGAATACAGCGGCAGCTGTCTTTGTTTGGAAAAGGTACCTATCATCCCACCCACCGCCAAGAGAAAGTTTACGTAAGTGGTAATTTGATATTACATTCTAACATCTAGTCTTTAGTCATGTGTGCGTGTCATCCATCATCCCTGTTCCTGTTTTGATCCTGTTTACCCTTCTCATCTAGTAATCCCCTCCTGATGATCTCTTTCTCTTGTTGATTTTTCCAATTTATGGGAAAAACCCCATTACAGGTTGTCAGTTGAGTTTAATTTTAAGGTTTCTATTCCGCTCTTTCCTGTAACACGGATTTTTTTGCCAACAGATATTTCTGTTGGAGGCCTGCTGGCGAAAAAAAATCTGTTGTCGTCGCTGTGAGAGAGACAAAGAGAAACATTCGCACTTGAGCTGCTGCAGCCTACGCGACAAGCCAACAAGTTTCTTGTGCTGTCTAAAAACCTCATATGACTTGCCTGTATAGAACGTCGCATACGACCACATAAATACACGCTCCTCTGGATAAAACTTCCCGTTATACATCGTTATCTTCCCAGTAATCAACTCTTACAAAAACGGTTAAAATTCTTGCGTGTTCTTGTAACAAGACACGGTGACTTTGTGCTGACCTTTGTAGTTTATTTGTCTCTGTGACTGTGTTTCTATTGCCGGGAGAAATTCCCCCAAAAATATTGTGGAAGCCGAATACTTTTTGACTCTCTAAAATTTTTGCTTCCCTTTCCTCATTGTGACTCTGGGATAGATTGACAAGTGTGCCGTGCAATGTGGGGACTATAATAGCCAAACAAAACAAAGGCTTTCTTTATTCCGTGCGAATGCGGTGGTACAAAAATAAGTAAGTACTAGATCATCATAACTTGATCCACAAAAAGAACGCTATCTTGGCTTCTTTCCAGGGTGTCGTTTTGCTGTTGCATACACATCCCAAAAAGCATCACCATTGCTTTTCCCTTTCCCACACACACACACACACACATACAATGCACGCACACACACACACTCACTCATACAAACCCGTCGTCGTCGTCGTCGTCGTCGCACTTTTTGCTGGTTTTTTTTAGTAACCCTCTGCTCGTTTTCTACTGCGCTTTCATATAATCATAAATCATGGAATGTTGCGTACATGCATTTATGCCAGCAGCAGCACCACGACGAGTGTGATTAAGAGTTGGAGTGTGGGAGTTTGTGCCGAATGGGAGTCTTATTTGTAATTTGTAATATTTACTATTTATCTCTCACCCTCTCTCCCTGTGAGTAGTATTCTCTCTCAAGAAGAAATTTTCTCATCTCCCCAACAAGGACCATTCAACCAGATGGGAGCTGGTCTTTGTGAATTAAAATATCAATAGATCAGGACGGATAAAGGTTCTACAAAAAAAAATGTCCTCGTTGAAACACTAACATTTAACTTTATATAGAAAAAGTAGGCATACGAAAATGAAAAAAAATTAGTTTGATATGATAACAGAATCGACATTATCATCCTCATATCCCTATCATTGATGCATTCTCTCAACACAAAAAAAATCCAATGAGCTAATATTAGGCATACGAAAATGAAAAAAAAATTAGTTTGATATGATAACAGAATCGACATTATCATCCTCATATCCCTATCATTGATGCATTCTCTCAACACAAAAAAAATCCAATGAGCTAATAGATAAACGGAGAGCATAAAAAAGTCAAAGAAAACTGGGGACCATACTGGAGCACTCTGTAACTTACACTTACACAACATATTATGCATACATGCATGCACTGACCGTGCTCGCACTTTCATAATAAAAAAAAACCTGCCGTACAAAATCGACATGATCATGAGTTGATCATCATGCCACATGTGGGCAGAAGGCAAGCGTGATAATGTTACGTGATAGTTGGATTAATACGCAAAGAACCTTTCTTCAAAGTTTTTAACCCATTCTCCGCATTTGGATCAATTAATAGACTTATCTTGAAATGTAAAAAAAAATCTTTGCCACAAGAATATTATATCTAAAGACCGATTTCATACATCATCATCATCATCATCATCATCAACAGCATAACAACAGCGCCGTTGTTGCTGTATGCATTTATGGACGACCGAGGACGATGTTGACTTGAAGAGGTTTTCCTAAACTCCTAAAATAGTTCAAAGAGCAACTGAAGACGCTTCATGTCTCATATAATATGTGTTCTTTGTACCCAGTTAACGTACGTTCAAAGTAAAAAAAAGAGTTTCTCAATTGCACTGACAGCTTGCTTGCTTATCGTAATTCTCCACAAGGAGAACAAACAAGCTGACTCTTTGGGTGGTTTGCACTTAGTTAATCGAATGCCTATATGTACACACTTATTGGACAAATTGACCAACTGATGGACAGCGACAAGTGTCATTGGTGGTGACCATTTGCGAAACGGAGCTAAAGATAATGTCATCCTGCAAATTAGACAGAGAGATATTCGTACCCACACAGACGCTCAACTGACGATGAGTGATACTTATAGAGAGAGAGAGAGAGACATACACTTTTCTCTCAAGAAAAACAAGGCTGACAAAGAAACAAGTTTTTATTAGTTCTCCCCCGGCTAATTATATGTACTGCCAAGTTGTAATAATAAACAAACATATAAATAAATAAATGCAGTGCAACTTTTCTTGTTTCATTCCTTTATTGAAAGTTAAACTGACAACGTCAGGATAAAAAAAGCGTTAAAATGTCTCACCCAAAATAATTATTCTCCTAGGAAGCCAGAGAGAGAGAGAGAGAGAGAGAGGAGAGGGAGAGATAGATAGATAGGGAGAAACAAGTACCAAGTACGAACTACAAATTCCCTCGGCTGTTTTATTTTAAAAAAGATAAACGTGACTTCCACTATCGTGCAGGTTTCGTATGTCAGAGCCTGTCTACATTTATTGCCTCTCCGGCCGTCAAAAAACTATATCCGTTAAAATCAGTAAATAAATTTATAAGTGTAAAGGAATCACACATTTTTCTGTGATTCGAGCACGACAAGTCTTCAGGGAAAAAAAATCCTCTTTTTTAATCGACAAGGAAGTGTTGCTTCAGCAACGACAGGGAAACGACAACCGCGTTGACGACGTCGCGTCGGGCTGGACAGTAAATCAAGTGGAGAAAGAAAATCCCAAATTGAAATTGAGATTTGGGAAAGAAACTTTAACGGTACAAGAACACGAAAACAACATTTGCATATCGTATGTAACAACCACATATACATATACGCACATATACAAGGCAGACTCTGATTTTTAGAAAACACTAATGTGAACTCCTGTAAAGTCACTGATGCTCACATTCGCACACACGCAGTCTTGCTAAAAAAAATTACGGTACACTTTCCCATCTTTTGTAGAGCTACGGCGACTACTTTCTACACACATTGGTAAAAAAAAACCCCCATTTTATCCGTTCTCTTCCTCTTCATTGCATTTTTATAACAGTTTTGTCTCTTCGTGCGTGTGCATATCCCTTCTCGTCTCGTGGAAAGAAACAAAAAGCAATCTGTACAATTTCTCGTGATTTGGCAAGGGGGAAAAAGGTAAGGAGACTGCGTATACGTGCGTGTTTGTGTAAGTATGTGTTTGTGTATATTTTTTCTCTCTGTGTGTATGTGTGTGTGTGGTAGTGTGTGTCGATGTGTGTGACCCTGTGCTATAAATGTCAGCGTAGTCAACAGTTAACTCTGTCATTATTTTCTAAACAATCCCCAGAAATTGTGTATGGCTTATGTAGAAAGCGACAGCAAAACTTGACGATCACATAGAAAACACAAGTACGTTTAAATCACGGCTGACCCTAATGTACATTTTTTTTCTTTTTTTTTTTACGTAGACACAGACCAATCATTCAATCAAACAGACAAGAGAGACGTATTTGACTAGAGTTTGACTAGAACTGAACTGATTGTAGGAGACGCGTGCGTTTCTTCAACGGCGCCCTTTTACAGACGAAAGAAAGAAAAGTTTCTTTTTTTTGCAAAGTAAAAACTGTTTCCTTGTCCTGCAAACAAAAATTACATCGGGACGAATGACAAAAGGAGATCTGCAACATCTGCTACGCATTCAGCATTCATCTTCTCGGAATCTGTACGTGAAACTGTATGTTACTTACATGTATGTAGATAGTTTGTAGTTTGTTGTTACTATAGTTACTGCTCACAATTGTTTGTACTCGACTGAATTTTTTATTTTATTGGCAAAACCAGTCGTTTTAGTTTTATTGTCTTCTCGTGCAAAATTGCATGCCATGTACTGATGATGATGTCCGTACTTTAAAACTATATTTTGAAACGACGTCCTTTAATTTACGTGGTGGGTATGCATTATGTATGTCGTGTCGCTTAACAAGTATCCTTAATAATGGCTATAGACACAAAAACGGAATAAATGCATGCTTAATATATGTGCATATTATACGAGAGCAATAATAGCCTCGCATTAAATGTAAATCAGCAAAGTACGTACAGCCTTGGAACAAATACAGTCAAACATGGTACACCGAACGAAAACTACACGGAATCGTCCATGTAGAATACGTAGAATAGAATATTATAAATTATCTTAACACTTAACACCATTTTGACGAATTTCTGCTGGACTATGCAGAACATATAACCCAAATAAAGTGAAAAATTAAGTAAAGAATGAAAAGTGTTATAAAGTCATTCAGTATGGCGCGGAAAGTCTTAAATTGTATTTGTACTCAACCTCTAAACAGTTTTACTAATCTAGAGATTCTTGATAATGAAAAGTGTTATAAAGTCATTCAGTATGGCGCGGAAAGTCTTAAATTGTATTTGTACTCAACGTCTAAACAGTTTTACTATTCTAGAGATTCTTGAAAGAAATTGCCAATAAATGGGTACATATGCGGCGGTAACTGTCTTCGTGCGGGTAACGTTAGACAGAAGAGAATCACACTGCAATCATTTACCCGTTTTGGGTCATGTTTTCTGAAGAGTGAGAAAAAGAAGCAGGTTTCCTTCTGCTCGAAGGGAAAAAAATACAGCTAAGACATCATAGCTATTACTGTGCGAACAAACAGTGAAAGAAACTGCGTAATCTGCTTACATCAGATATTTATATCGTCAGATTACAATGTTTCACTTTATTTTTTTCCATGTGTGTATACACCATCTGCTTAAGGTTACTGGCCATTGAATTTTTATCAGCATCATGCGGGTACATGAAAAAACTTTTGTTCCCATACAAAAGCGAGGAATCACACAAACGTGATACATGTGACCTTTCCATGTTGGGAGTAAATCATGAAAGGAAAGGGTTGAGTCGGCGGTTTTTGTCCAGCATTATTGACTGGCAGAGGGATACGTTTGTCCTCGCCGTATCTACCTACAGTCCACAGCAACAACAACGGTTACGTTGTGGTATGGTATGGCAGTAGTGCTGACTGCTGACGTGCTTGGGGTTTTAAAAACCCTGTCCAAGGAATATAGCGAGCATGTTACCATCATTTTGATATTTATTTACGATGAAAATTTTCTTATAGAGCTGCGCGTATATAGTGTATTACCATATACCCCTTCGTCATAACTACAACCTTACAAACACACCGTCCTCGTCCAAACCACTAACTTTATAAAGAAAGAAAAAAGATATTGACGACGATACGTCTGGAGAAGTGAAAAAGGGAAAAACTACGGCCTCCTTCCTGCTCATTGTCATTGTTCAGTGAAGCCAACAGTGCACTTTGCATGTGCTCACTGTCATAGACTGACAACAAGCTTTGGCGTCGTCATGATATGGTCGGGTTATAGTTATACTTATTATATTTTATGTAAAAAAGGGAAAGTGAGGGAGAGCGAGAGAGAGAGAGAGAGAGAGAAAGAAATTGATATGGATATAAAACATTATAATCTGCGCTATGCGTGTAGTTTTTTCTTTCCCTTCATCCACATCCACTTTCATCCACCAAGTTTTCTCGCATTTTATGGGCTGTTTGTAAGGTTTCCAAACTACTATTATCACGGGTGTCGGGGGTGCTCCCGGTTATAAACGCTGGTACACGTGTCCATATAAAATAACGGTAATAATGGGGTTCTTCAGGAAAAGTTTGCGCCGTGTTAAAAACGTCATCTGATCGGGGAAAAAAGGGGGAGAGAGAAATAAAAAAATGTGCCTAACAGATGTAAAAAAAATGAGAAGGAAATGGTGGCACTATGCACACCATATCGATAGACGACCGTGTGAGAGTTACGATGGCAACCTTTATTATGCATATGATCACAGGAAGTTGGTGACAAGTAGTACAGTTGAAGAGCCGTAGAAAAAAAGTGACTGTGTGAGAGGCGTGCTCAAACTACGTAAGAAATATTCTCATCAAAACATAATAGACAAGAGGGAGACATACAAAAAGTAGCGTATGCATGTAGAATGCTGCTGTGAATGACGACCACGCACTGGTAAGAATTCTCGCACATGAATTTTCACCGTGGGATCATCATCAGCAGTCATATTTAATTTAATTTATGGAATAGAAAATGGCAGCCAAAGAAGCTGCTACACTCTGGAAAATATAGACGCTCTCCGAAAAGGAAATGAAGGGAGATCGTTGAATTCCCTATTAATGCGAGTCTTTCCTCCTCCTCCTCCTCTGTGTGTAGTTGCTAGATATCGCATTATCTTATCCGTCTCCATCCATCCGTCTATTAAAACCAGTGCAAATCTTTCTCTCCTTTTCGGTCTGTGTGTGTGTGTGGGTGTCTCCCTGGAGATTTCGTGAGAGATGAAAAGCTTGTTTGTACAAGTAATGAGCAGAGCAGGTGTAAAAAAAAGAAGTAAATTCATCTTGTTCAGTGAATAGTAAAAGTACACACGTCGCGCCAGTTTTTCCCCAATTGCGATTTTACCCCTTTCTCCCGACAGATCCTCTTCTCTCCCGTTCTCCTTTCTCCCTGTCTGATTTCTTTGAACTGTCTGTTTAGTCAGACAACTTATTCTCCTCTTGTTGAACGTTTTTCAAAGCTAGCATCCAATTCATTTGACATAAGGATCATTATGATCACAGTTTGGCATGTGGAGAGTCCACTGAAGCAAGCTTCACCGCGCGCAAAAGAAAACCACAAAGCTTTACACACACTTTCACTTGATAGCACAATTTTCCTTTACGGAGCGAGAAAGTCGCTGAATTTCTCAAAATTAATGAGATGAATTGCCCTGAATCTGTTCGTTTTGTGTTGACATCGTTGGCTATATATATTACTCCAGTCATTCTTCCCACATTCCACCCTCCTTCTCAGAATGCACGATCCTACAAAACCATACCTACATTCCACTCTAGCACACATATCACCCATCAGTTTTCCCGGCTTAAGAGCAGCACAATGACCACCCCCCCCCCCAAAAAAAAAAGTTGCGGAACATGACAGGCAAAAATGGAAATGTATTATTTCCTTCAAAAATTCGACAGTGTTTCCTGCGCGAAAATAAATTACAAATATTGGCTACATAACTGCAAACGACACGCTTTTCCTTGTCACGTTGAATACCAGCAGTAGGCGGATACCCAGCGCCTGCCTGAGAAAAAAAAAACTATTATGTACTCTCCTTGAAGTAAATATCCTAAAAGTAGAGGAGGATGTCAAATGGAAAATTTAATTCATCTTGAATTTCCAATTTTCCTTTTGTACGCTCGCAAATAGGCTTAAACACACTACTATGCAGACATAATATAAACCCCCACAAATCTCCCTCTTTCTCCAAAATGTTCAGTTTACTTTCCCATAAACCCCTCTCGGTTACTTAAGATTTCCATCAGTCAAGCTGGGATTTCATATTAGCCGTGTATCTTTTTCTTCCTCGGAATTTTCCCTCTCATTATATTTCACAGCTCTGGTTATGTACGCCGAGAAATAAATGGAGCATGTTTTTCTCCTCTTTGTCTACCTACTACTACTACTACTGGTGGTGCGGTGGTGTTGGAGCAGAGTAGGAGTACCACTCCACATTCTACCTTCCTGTAATTGTTCGCACGAATACGTAAACTTGCCTACAAATTTTCTCTGTGTGATGCATGATGTCTTCAAGTTTATTACTCTCCGGCGACTTGTTTTTTGGACAGTTGTTGTTGTTATTCTTGTAACCTCCTCCCTCACCATTACCTTATTATTCTTTACTCTTTTTCTACTTGTGTCTCCGACGTGTGTATCCTGTTCGTACAAATATTCGTGTAGGTATGCGCATAAGAAATGAATGATACTTTCTCCCAAACTCTCAGTCAGTTTTCGGTAACTCTCCAGAGGGGAAGTGTGCCACGAAAGTAAACGTCGTCGTCGTCGTCGTCGTCGTCGTCGGGTTGTTTCTGAGGTGAATTCTGTGTGCGGGTTTAAAGAGCGGAAGGGAAAAAAATATGGTGGTTTGTTGTGCTTTCTTGGTCGTGTGTGTGTGTCTCTCTCTCTCTCATTCAGAATGATTTACAGTTTACTTGGCCGTGTAGCGGAACGGAAATAGGGGCACACGTGAAAATATTGAGAGAAATGTAAAAACCTGTTGAGTTTTCTTACTTTCAGAACTTTACTCTTTTTTTAGGGTATAAACTACACCTTCGTCAGGGAACATACGATCAACAAGCGTCGCTTTTTGATAAGTTTCTCAGCTGCCGGGTGTAGTGTATAAATGTTGTTTTTTTAATTTGGGGCAGACCGGAAAATTAATCTCCGTAGAAAATTAGAAACTTTTTTTTTCAGCCTTACACAATCTTTTTTCCCATTTGAATTCGTCTTTAATTTATTTTTGTTTGCTTCTCTTTTTTTAATTTTCAGCCGCTTTCTGTGAGCCTTCCCCACAGACATACAATACCCACCCGTCAATCCATTTGAGCAGAAGCAAGGAAGGAAAACGCGGGGGAAATTATTACCAAGAAACGATTTTGGATCTTTTATGAAAATCTTGTGTAGGCGTGTATTTATAACTGTTTGTACTGTGTTGTGTTGCCCGTGTTTGTTCGTTTGTGATTCGTATAATCCGTATTGTAATTAGTAGACGGTAGACAGTCCATCCTCCAAACCAAGGTTAACTGTTGTTCACGGTGTATCAACTCTCTCCGTTTACGTTAGTTTTTAAGCTGCCTTGTGATTGTGTGTAGAGATTGTGAGAGGGGAAAGGAACGTAATAATCGGATATTATAAACAGGACCTCCTGGAAAAAAAGTGTCGAACCTCGTGTTATTATTACTGCTCACCTCCATGAACCATCTCGATGCAATAATCTTTTCCCTGTAAAATTAATATTCGTTACACGTCGTCCTCTTTTAAATATAAAACTGAAATTGCCAAATTGCTTGTGTGTTTGTGTGTACGTTATTATATGATTCACGTTTATGTGCTTTCCGCTTTCCGTGTCAGCTTTCGAAAGAAAAAAGAACGTTCGCTCCACGTCTACCCCTACTGTCTGTTAAGCGGCCTACAACAGTGGTGGGGAGCGCATCCCGAAAGTAAAACTTGTAAAACTATTAGGAATTACGTTCTTCCAAAGGATTAACTCCAATATTTCTGCTACACTGGTAAACAAAGGGAACTGGGGAAATTAGCTCTCATTTGCACAGTCCCTTGTTTATATAGGCGCCACCACACGGTAACAACGTACTTGGCTGGCACTAACACGATATTAAACAAAACACCACCACCACCACCACTCCTCCTCATCATCATCATCATCCCCACGCGCTCATCCGTGTGTGGGTGTGCTGCTGTTGTGGTTCAACCTTTTAATTACATTTTTGGATGGAGGTGTAAGTCAGCTTTTATATTTTTGCTATTTTTTCCCATTGCCTGTGTCACGCGTACTAGCATTTGTATGTAAATACAAACAATGTTCTACTCTCGCTCTCTCCTTTTTTTGCTCTTCTCTTGATTTACGGAAAGCGATGGCATGACCGTGATCCCTTTTCAATTAAGAAATAAAATTAACCAGAGACCCACAGTCAACAGATAGTTTCCCCATTTCCCCCTTTCATTCCTCCTGTTGCCATTACGCCCTGTCCAGCTGCGTACTTTCCGCATTCCTCGACACAATTTCAGTTGTCTCTCTCTCTCTCCCCATGTTGTACGAAGATTGGATTGCGTTCCACTTTGCCAGGATGATATACGACGATGAGCAAAATGGTGTACAAGTGGTTACTCTGGTGAAATAGCTGATACAATCTCTGGGAGATTATTTACCCTTTACTACACAAACCTAATGGGGATCATTTCAACTAAACATTTACTTTACTTCGTGTGCTCTCGGCTCGATAAAACATGTTTAAAAGGATTTTTATTATTATTATTACTTCTACTACTACTACACTGGTAGGCCAAGTAATAGTACAACAATAATAATAATAATAATATGATACGATGGCTTATTGCTTACCTTGCATGAAAATGCTTATGCTTTTTAGACAGCCACGAACAGTAACCCTTTTGATGTGGATGACGGTCGTATAAAACGTACAGACCATATATGTACAAGTGGGTTATTGCACAAGACCGCGTACGGAAGAGAAACCACATCTGATACTGAATTTATGATGTGTGTGCTTGTAATTTGTAATTGTTATCTCAGGATCAAATGCGGTTATTAAGGTATCATTACAACGACGAGGGATAGGTTGAATATGATTATGAGGTGATATAACGACAACCAGATTTGATGGCGATATGCTGCCATGTGATTATCAGAGTGATCTTATCATTACTACCATTCTAGGGCATAGTTATCTTCTGCTGTATGAAGTAGTCACCCTCCCCACTTCCTTGCTGGGATTATATGGGAAAAGATGGAATGCAGAAAGTGGAGGGGTATAAGGGAGGGAAATGTATGTACGAAAGGTAACAACTAGGAGAGGGCTGTAGTAATGCTGAAGGTGGATGTATGTATGTATGCAAATTGAAAACGTGCAGTCATGGAACTCGACGCCATAGGCCAGGGAAACCGGTAACTGGTACAAAAAAGAATTCAAGAAAAAATCCCGCTTTCAACTCAATCGATCTTCACCACGAGCAACATTCTCTCTCTCTCTCTCTCTCTCTCTCTCTAACGAATAGGGCGCCTAGGCGTGGTTTTTTCCGTACAGGACGTAAATGGATAAGACTGAGGCAATATTAAATTTCCCCTAAGGCTTTCGCTATCTCGAAAAGTGTAACTTAGTCTAACTTACTTTTGGTGGAGTAGTGCCAGATAAGCTGGAGCAACACACGACGGTAATCCGCTAAAAAGTTTTTAATATAATATACCTCCTTACCTCTAAACCCACCTGAGTTAAACTAGTCGGTTAGAATTTTTCTTAGACAGAGAGAGAGAGAGAGAGACTGTCTTGTGAAGGCACGCAAGTTTTAGCGCGCACGCAGGGAAACAGCGGGTACTTAATTTAATTTTGCCCCGGCAAAGCTCCACACACACAAAAAAAAACTTCAAAGAGTCCCACGTATCCACAAAAATAGCAGCGCAGGAAAACGTTGATAGCCTGTGTAATATAAATAGTAACTGAGGTCTATTTGATTTGTAGGGGAGAATCAATCTTTATCCAAAAAAAAGACAGCGGTAGCTTTAATACAATCATTATTTTCCTATGACCCCTTCCATATTCAGCAGCACTTTTACTGTTTCATCAAGTCGCTAACAAAATAACAGCCATTCTCCCAAAATAATCTCCGTTGTCATTATCATCATTTGTTCACGTCTCCCTGCTTTTTGTTTGCTTTGTCGAATTTCTCCTACAACTCCAACTACTACTACCACCACCACCTCGCTGCCACATCTGTGTGCGTGCGTACGTACAGTAGGTGTGGAAAAGGGTGGATGTGGTATCCTGAAGAGAACAAAATTTCCGCCAGCAAAATGACCATACTCCCTTGTGTGTGTGTGTGTGTGTGTGTGTGTGTGTGTGTGTCTATGCGTAGCTTTTGTAGCAACATAAAAGGATACTTGCGTTGGGCAATAAAAGGTGCAAAAAGAACGCCGTTTGAAGGGGGAGAAAGGTAATATCGTTTTATTTTCGTAGAAAAGGGCAATGAGACTCTTTACTGACTTGCTGAGAAGAAGAGAGCCGTCTCCAGTTTCAATTTCCATCATCATCCATTTTCTCCTTTTGTCTCTCCATCTCGTATTTCACTCTACAGATTTTTCTTGGTAAATACATAAAGCGCTACCGCCAAGAGTATTTATTTTTATGTACCAAGGAGGAGCAACAGCCCTCGCCACCAGTAGTATTACCAGCGCTGTATCAGCCGCCGTGTCTCAAGCATCATCGTCATCATCATCGTCATCGTCAATTTTACGACGACTAAGAAGTATACAACTTGACTACAGTATATCACCCGACTAACTAATACTTCAATACCAACACAGTAGCACACTTACTTACTACAACTACTACTCCTTTTTTTATTGGCACTATTCTCCAAAACCGCAACCGTTGGCGTACATATTGTAACAATGACACGTGTAGATAATGCACACATACGCGTACACTTTCTTTTCCAGACTTTTCCTACTCCGGCGGCAAAGCAATATAGTGTTCCTACCAAAAACTTTATTATCATCGTCATCATCATCATCATCATCATCAAATTGCCTGTACACCCTCTAGAGTAAAAGCTTTACTGCCGCTGCCATGTCACATGCTCACATTTATTTTCTTCAACAGCCTGTTGAGCTCCTTCAAGAATATTTTTCCTTTTCCTTGCTTCGTTTACTTGTTAAAAAGTCCTTTTTTCATTTCTTACTCTCTTATCATCTCATTTCTCTAATGCTTTCTCCTCGTAGCCTCCTTCCCATACTTTCTCTCTCTCTCTCTCCCTTCAGCATGCTTGATGATACCAGTCGCACGACGATGTAACACCGCATCTCAAATAGCCTTACACGCTACTCCCTGTACTTCATGACTACAGACGCTGCGCTGTCACTACTCCTACAAAACATAATTTCAAACGTGAATTCTTCCTTGGAATGCTGTGTCAGCGGAAAGAGAAAGAAGGAAGAAAACAGCAAGACAAAAGTACTAAGCGCGTCTCTCCTTCTCTTGTGTGATGTTCCTTTAAAAAAAATTGCCTAGCCGTGTATTTACTTAAGTTATACCTTATATCAACCGGGTGGTGGGAGCACAAACTAAAAATGTACTAACAACGGTGATGCGCCACTGGCGCGACAACATGAAACGACCAGAATAGTACAACATTAGCATTACTCTGTGTTCATGTTGATGATGATGGCGACGTTGAGGCTCTGTCTTATTTTTTTCTCCTTTTTTATACTTTTCTTCGTACATGGGCAGCTAGAGAGTACACGAGAGAGAGAGAGAGAGAAAAAAAAAGAACTGGAGAATAACTATTCGTGCTTTTGTAGAGATAGTGGTGTGTAAATCGCAAGTTTCTGATGTTGCTCTACTGTTGATGCTGCTCGTGATGATGATGACGATGATAATGGTGCTGGTATGGTATGTTTGCGGAGTTCACTTAAGTAATAAAACATACATTATACTAATACTCTACCTCCGATTACTATGTACAAGGCAACCCTCTGATCCGTTAAGCTTTTTCCTCTTCTAGCTTTCTCTTTTTTTCCTTTTTTTCCATAAAATAGCATTCCTTGAACTGTTGTTCTTCTTCTTGAATAGCGAGAGAAAGAGAAACAGCGAGAGAAAAAGAGGAAAACAGAGAGCAGGAGAAAGAAAAAAAAGACGATTTCTTACGAAGTGTCATGAATTTTATTCTACCCCTCTCTACCGCTATAATTCTGACGTAGTGCGTTACGTTTGCGCTTCGTCATAGACATATTATTGAAATGGTTCTCTAGCGTGTACGTGTGTGCGTAAAAAAAATAAGAGCCTCTCTTGCTCTGTGTAGCTTTTTTTTTAAAAAAAAACCATTCGAGCATTTTCTTTCTACTCTTTTTTTCCAGTCTACAAGACTATGCTATTTTCTCCACCACAGGGAATAGCACTTTCTGCCATCACCACTCGTTTATAATACTCCAAGCCAAGCATTCTATTGTAGCACATAAATTCCGCAAAACTGGGAATGCTGTTACTGAGGGAAACCAAAAAAGGCATATGAGCATAGTGAAGGGAGATTGTAAGTACGTTCGCTTACAGTGTCAGTAGTGTTCTAGAGGAAGATCTCCCAAAGTTTATTCCGCCCCAGCAGAGAGGTATCCTCTTGTTTGGTAATGATAACCGTAAGCTAGGCTAATTGTGAATGCCCTGACAGGCAAATACTTTCAGATTTTCAGGATGCTCTCTTACAATCCCGGGCACTACACTACTTTTCTAATAGTGCACCAGTGGACCTGAATTAAAATGGGTAAAAATAGATCTTTAGAAAGTAGGAAAAACGCTTGGAGCATGACATTACAAGAAATATGGTACCAGGTAGTCCCTTTCGTGGGTCCTATGCACTTTTCTAATGGTGGCGGAGAGCTAAATAACTCGACCGACGAGGACGGTGGGTTTCTAAGTAAATCATTTTTGTTATTTCCCACACACACACACACACACAACAGCAGTTTTCTCCTTTCCCTGGGAAAGAGTGTGTGCACCAGTGTGAAAAAAGTTGTAGTAAAAATTTACACACTTGTTCCTCAGATTACACATTAGAAGGGCTTAAAATATCTTGTCCTGCTGCCACTCCTGTTGTTCCTGCAGCTGGGACTAGTTAGCGAAGGGAAATTTTCTAGTGTTTATGTCTCCTATTCTGGGGCTTCTTGGACGGACAAATGAGAGTCCAGGGAAAGTATGTGGGAAAGTACATTTTCAGCAGCAGTTCAGTTTATTTTGGAGAAGTAGAAGGACAGATAAAGAAACAGTGTAGGGTAAATGTATGTGAAAGACTGAGAAAGAGAGAGAGAGAGAGAGTTTTAAAAACAAGCAATATCCACTTTGTTTTCTTTCGGGGCTACACCTACTTCCATGTTCTACGTAAACGTGCCCAACAACAGGCTTTTCTTCTTTCCCGTTTATTTACCAAACGGGACTCTTACTGTGTATCTCTGACTCGACTGAAAAAAAAAGAAAGTAAATTGCGTTGTAATGTACTGTCGCTAGGATTCTTTTGGGGATATTAGAAAGGACCATTAGTAGTGTGAAATCTACCTGCTACCCCGACAGCTTATTACATCATCAACAAATAACGAGTTCCGTCAGTACGAAACGTCTTATATCGACTACGTTAAACATACGTGATGTACCCGTGCACGACTGGAAATGGTGTACGGAAATTGTCTGCTAAAATAATGATCCACTTCTGCCAGCACTCAGTACATTGTTAGTAGCCAAGTTAATTTCATTGTTGGAAGAGGAAAATGGGGAAAAGTCAGCATTAGTAGAAAAGTTTCCTTTTGTTCTGGATCAGTTAGTCCCAACATTTTCACAGGGAAGCCCCGCTAAATATAAGAGCGTTGCAAGAAAGAAAGTTGCTGGTAGCAGGTAGATTTTTTTACACTACTGTTGTGTCTAAAATCCCCCAGAAACAAGTCTACCACACAGCAAGCTACTCGTCGACGAAATTTGGGAGATTGTTTGCTTGTGTCGTGTATACACAAACCAAATAGAGTGGAGACAGCAAAATGGAGTAAAAGGAGAAAGCGAGAGAGAGAGAGAGGGGAGGGAAAGCGTAAGTAAACAGGTTCGTTTTGTACTCTGTGATGGTCTTCATTTTATGTATGCATGTACGCTGTTACTTTCTCTGGGATAATGATGGAACTTGGAGGGGTGGTACGCTACTGTCTATTGTGCTAGTTTCGTGTTGTTGTGTAATAATGGAAGACACAACTTCCTACCAAGGCGCACCCAACTGGATCTTTTGAAAGTTTCAAATATAAACGTATAATGATGAAAGTGGGTACTTACCAAATAGGTAGAGGCATATGCATACACATGCGTACATACCAACACTTTCGAAAGTTTTCTGTAGACAGCCACTACTTTTGGTGGTGAGGTGTTGGTGGTAATGGTAGTGGTATAGGGGATGAGGCTAGACGAGGTAGATGAAAGTTGGCAAAACAAGATGAGATGAGATTGCAAACAAATAATAATGATGATGGTCTGACGGGGTTGTATAATAGCACTCTAAGCTAAAGCTACCTTTTTTACGTTTTCCCATCAACATACACCCAGAGAGAGAGAGAGAGAGAGAGAGAAAATAGAGATTCCTAACACGCTGTAATGTAATGCACATCCTGTACTATACGCAAGAAAAAAGCGTGTCTGTGCGTGCGCTTAGAGCTCAGGGGAAATGCTCAGCTGAAAAGCATTTTTTTTGGATCTTATGCCGTGTTTGTCTTTCAATAGAAAACATTTTCTTCGTCCTAGAGAGTACGATGGCTTTATAGTATACTGCTGCTTGTGGAGCACCATGAATTCTCTCTCTCTCTCTCTTTCTCTGCGTTATCCCTGCACTACTGGCAAGGTTAACTCCGCAGGAGAGGGAAAGTGTAGAAATAAAGGGGAATTTGTGGTACAAAATATTGCGAATAAATAACATAGTTGCATGCAAGTACACACTCGATAGCCAATGTTTACCTTGGAATTAACTTGATGGTTTGTTCCAAGGAAAAATGCGTTTCTCCCTGTAAAAAAAAGGCCACTCGAAAGGTATTCGAGTTCGTGCGTGATGTTTTCATATAGCCCATACATGTATTTATTTTGATGTTTGTGTACCCGATTTAAAAGGAAGTGTCGTTAGTTGGGCGATGCGAAGCAATTTTCCCCTGCTAAAATGGAAAAGTGGGACTCCGTAAAGAGAAAATTATACGAACATGACAAGAAAAGAGGCTTATCAGTCCCCGTAAAACACGCTTTTATATTTCCGGATGAAGACGGCTTCCTGCAACAACGGTACGTCTGCAAAAAGACGTTTGATAAACGCCAAACGAAAGAAAACCCCCACTTTCCTGTGGTAACACAGTAGTAGTGGTACATCGCCATGGGACTGGTGTTGATAAACTGTGTTGACGCAACGGTAAACATTGAAATGCACACTCATCTAATACACACAACGCCCCTATATTATTGCACCACTCACTCCAGAGCAGGACAAGTACATATGTGTTTGTATACCTGGCAGTTATGGAAAAAAGAAAAGCTTATTTACATTAAACTTCATCATAACAAAATTCTGTTTACACTTTTCCTTTTACACACATCATCGCATCATCATCTCGTAGTAGTGGTCGTTATACCTAACGGATTAAAGGTACGGGTACAACGACCACACGTATAGCGCCATGCACAAACCGACAGCAGCGTAGGTACGTCCGCCTAGACGTGTGCGGTTAAACAGACGGATGAAATAATAGATGTAATTTTAACACTTTTTCTGCTGATCTTTTACTTCGTGCAGAACCACTCGGAGCAGATCTCTCTCTCTCTCTCTCTCTCTCTCTCTCTCTGGTTAAAATGACACTGAATATACCGAACTGGTCCTCATTTTAACACACCGGGCATGTTCGTCCATACACACAAATGTACGTGTACAAACTTATTGATTCAAACTGTAAGCTATCCCCTGTTGTCCAATTTTTTTTCCAGGGAGAATCCCCAGTCGCTCTTGTAGTTTCTAGTGGACTGAGCCCACACACCACCACATCACTGCATTAGCATTCGTAAGGGGATTCTGAACGTGATTAGATTTTGGTGTTTGCTTGGTACTGCTTCTGTGCGGCTGCGGCTACTGCCCACAGCGTAATCAAATTTCACCTGTTTCAGCGAATATTTGCTTTTAACATCAAATAGAAGGGATGTATGAGTGTGTATAGTCAATAGTGGCTGGGGGTGGGTAGCTCTGCTTACTCCACTCACACTCTCTCCAGTTTCTGGTACCACCACCATGCCATCATAACAATTAGACGGCGTCACGGAATGAGAGATATCTACGGGAAGAATACAAATAAAATGAAATTATCCCTTACACGTACAAAATACATGACAATAAGCGACACTGATCATTGCTCATACAAGAGAGCACGTAAAAATGATATTTTTTTTTTGGTTTCATTACGCTTAATTTACTTTTCCCTATGGCACATTCGGTGGGCAATAAATTTCCTGGGAAAATGGCCACTACGCGCGATGGGGCATTTTGAGGACATTAAAGGACGCTGGGACGAATATCTAATTTTGAGAAAGAGCAACAAGTACGCGATAAATAACAGCGGTAGTTCCACTTGTTTCTGGAGAGGACTGGGTTATTGCGGTGCTGATGAAGATAATGATGATAATAAATTTAATTTAGCTATTTTGCATCCTCACATTTATGAGCGTGTACACAACAGACGTCTAGTTAGTTAGAGATATGTTTTACAAACCTGGGGATACTGTGCGGGCACACGGGGAGAGCCGGGATGTCGCGATGAAGTGCTGTCGTTCAAATTTATTAACAAGGAGAAAGATGAGTGGTGGTTGTTTTTTTTTATGTGTAGGTTAAGTTTAAGTGTGCTTGCTGCTGGCTGAGGCGGCTTTCATTTGCATGGCGTCATTTATATTGAAAAAAGTGTTATGGGACGCGTTAATATCTTCTGTGATGATGATGACGCTTCATAAAAGATTAAAAGTAGGAGGATCATGCATTGACTACGAATTGATATTTTCGTCGTCGTCGTCGTCGTCGTACTCATCCTCCTCCTGACTGGAACAAAAAGGGTCTAGCATGTAGTAGAAATAAAGAGAGAACTCATGTCGTTCAGATCATGTCGTATCATTCTCTCAAGTGATAATAATAGCACGGCTTAAAAAACACGTGAGTGCCATCGTTACCCCCATCAACATGACTGGTTCATAAAGACGAGCCTTCCCCATACAAAAAACATACACTCTCAACATTTCTAACGACCACTACAATTTTTTTTTTGCTTTTTGAGGTTCAAAGGTAATAGAAACACTTTTAGGATTTGTAATCCTGAATGGAGTAGCGGGACGTTGGGTTGGGAGTCAAGCTTTTGCTAGGCTGGCGTGCACAGAAATTTTTCTCTCTCTCTGGTGGTCATTGACGCAGCAGGTGTACGGTGTAGGGATGATCTGTGTTCGCCATTTAAAAAAAATCGAAGATATGTTTTGTATGAAAATGGAGAAGGAGAGGAGATCTTTGCGTAAAAGTAGGGTTGGATATGAGAAACCTGAAAACTGGAAAAGAAAATGGTCGTCCTACCCTGCATTGGCATCATGGCTGCATGTAGTCATTCGATACTTCCATCCACTTCTGTCTTTCAACATTTGCGCTCCCTTTATTCTATATTTAGCAATGGGTCCGATTTTGTCTGAGATATATTCCATTCAGGAACCAGTTTGTTGTCCGGGAAAATTTAAAAAAAAAACTGTTTTGAGGATAGAAAGTCCAGAGCTGTTTTGAAGCTACAGGAACATGATAAGAAAGCGCCAAACGTAATAAGGAAAAACATTTTCGAGATAGGATAACTAGCCGTGTACAATTTCTATATTCCAGGTGCGCTGTACATTATGAAAATTGTGTATTACTGACACAGCCAATATTTACTGTGCCTGGGACCTGTTTGCTAATATTGAAAAGTGCACATAGTCCCTTGCAGTTTTGCTGGAAGAATCCCCCTTTGTAACTTGAACCAGGTCGGGGTATAACGGGCTCAGATGGCGAAAGCTGTGCAGAAAGCGTACGGAGAAATAGAAATCACAGTTATCATAAGACCTATATCATGTTTAGAGTGTAATGCCACCGTTTGTAAGTTCAACGTTTTCCCCTCCTTGAATTTATACTTTAATTTAATTTTCCAGTAGTATTGACTTGCAAAACATGAGGACATAGAAAGTACTTTTTTGTAACTAAATACGTGTTCGTGTAACTTCAAAAGGGGTTTCATTCCAAGAAAAAAAATGGAACCAAATTGCCCGAGAAAAGCACGAACTGCTGATCAAAGATGTGAGGCAGACAGTTCAGTGGCCTGCATTCTTTAAGTTTTGTCAATGCATTAGAGAAAATTAAATATGGTCGACAATTTTCAATCATTGAAAGACCTGCCTTCTTATTAAATATGAGGACAGGTGTGCACCTCTAGAGTAAAGCATAAATAAAAGTATTTCACGATGTCTGTCTATTTATTTACTGACGGTTGTCTGAGTAACCGTCCGGCCGGCAATGCCAAGCACTTTCGTTGTATAACATTTCAAAGGGTTCATATAAGCAGGGTAGTAACTTCAGCACATAATTGTAGACAGGTTTAAAACGGGTTTAGATAACCAACCATTAACATTGTTGCAAACGTTCAAAGTGAGAATAATTTCATTTCATTTAACTTCCATCGTTCAAAACAGTAGGGATTGAGCAATCACAATCTCCTTTTCAATTTAAATGGCAAGTTATCTTTGTGTACCTCCATTTTATGACAGCTAAAAACTAAAACCTAAGCCTTCCTTTGAAAGTTCCCCCGACTGCGGTCCTTACTCGATTTTACAACACCTACTGATGGCTGATATCATCCCTTTCTATTTGCCTAAATATTCTCTTTCTACTGATTTTTCTTTTTTTTTCTCCTTCGATTGCGTTACCAAACACGCTACATTTTATTGCTCCTTTACGCCACACAAATAACAACTCGCCTGTCGATTACAAAAATCGACAAGGGTAATCATCATTCTTATTGTCGAACTCCAATATTGAAACCCTGTAATTATATTACCTGTGTGTGTGTGTGTGTGAGTGTCTGTGCGAGTGTATTTGAGTTCCTCGTCGTGCAAACGCGTGTAACTTTTGATTATTATAATTATTATAATATGCATTAAATCAATATTTATATTCCGTGCAAACTCAAATCATAATATACGTGCACAGCGCACCCCGTCCACCACCACCGAGTCGTACAGTCTACTACTAATAGCATTACCTTCCCATAAAATGTTCGGAGGAAAAAAAACAACCAATCTTTACATAAAAAAAGAAGTACACAAACCGGGAGGCAGTCAGAGTAAACCCTTTGAAGCGTTATATCATTTTCAATGGGAAATGGGAATAGGGGGAGCTATCAAGCCCAAGTAAAAATACGCTTTTTTCCTCTCTCGTCTAATATATACCGTTACTACTCCTACTTCCCTGTTACTCCCTCCACACAACAACTGACTACACTCGCTACCGAGAAATTTCCCAGTCAAGGGGAACGACAGGCCTTTATCTTTTATGAAAATGATTATGAGTCATCTTCATGCGTATTGTTGGCATTTTACAACCAATTCCTTCTTTCCTCCCTCTTACCTTCTGTCTACTACAAAAGCGACTCTGCATTTTTGCCCAGTGCTACATTACTCCTCTACAAACCGTAAAAAAATCAACTTTATCCTGCGAAACTTGCTGTTTTAATTTTCAACTGGAATGAATATTACTTTATTTGTAGAGTAAACTGTGGGTGTATATCTGTAGCAGGGTACACACTACTCTTCTTGCACACGCAGTTGGTACTAGTGCAATCCGTATAATCACTCACGCACACGTATGCACGCACGAAAATATTATTGTTTCCCTGCGTCGTCATCGTCATCCCTATCTTCCCTTGAAAACAGAAGCTCACCGTGTTTTTTAACGAACGCAATAATAATATTGAATATGAATGAATGAATACAAAGCGAGGCTGTGGGGTGCACGTACGGGTTTTTAAAAAACAAATGGTTTTTACGCACCATCCCGGGGAAAAAAGGAGACGCACAAGGAAACGATGCCCCTATAAATTTCATATAACCCTACTGCGCGTTGACGACGGTATCCACTTTAAAAATGATGACGCAGCTATCCAGTTGTGAGTACGGGACCGCCTACTTTTATAGAGATATTTTTAATAAAGTGCGTTTCCAATGGGCCGGTTCATTAACTATCAATTAGATAATTGTGCTGCAGCACCCGTTATGCGTATCATACAAAGTAACTGGAAACAAACGGTCCCCCCCTTTTGTGCGTGTTGTTGCCTTGCAATCCCTGCAATTAAATGAACGTCGTTTCTTTTCTATTGTACATTTTACCGTTGATCACCTTAATTGTGTTTGATTCCCAGTTGCCTGCCGCCACTCAACCTACACGTTTGTCTTTGAAAAGAGTCGAAAAAAAAGAATCATGCATATGTATTATCATGGATTCGTCATTTCAGAATTGACAATAATTAACACGTACCTGTTTTGCGTCGGTTGGGGAGTTATTGGGACGCCAAACAGAAAAGGTAACATTTGCAACAACAAAAATACAGCAATCCAGGCACAGCAGGTAGTAAAGCGCGTTCCCTAATAATAGTATATGACATGTACAGTTGGGATTTGATTGTATCTCTCTGTGTTTGCCTCACTTACTCACACTGTATATGTGTCTACCGAGAACCATAATGATGACGACGACGATAAAAAATATTGTTGTTCACTCACACAGTCGTAAAAAGTGTAGTCGGTGTTATGGTTCGTATTCGCCTTCCGCTGACGTTATTGTTATTGTCATGACAATGTGAAATACTGCACAAAATGCACATTATTGACAGGTGCGAGAACTTTGAACCTGTATGCAATGAACAATTACGTCATCCTTTATTGTTACTGTTCCCCTGTAAAGGGCACGTATTGTCGGCTGACGCAGCAGCTCGGCGCTGGCTGAACAGTGTCATTGTCTGTAATTACACCGTTGTTGTGATATAATATAGGTACACTTGTTATTTTTCACCAGCACTTCACATATCTCGCCTTACAGTGAGTATTTAATATACTCACTTGAGTCATGAAGTGTAATACGCAATACCCCACCTATCTACCTAAAGGTAAAAATTATTTACAGATTCGTTCACATCCACCCTAAAACAGAGAGCGTTTTTCTGCATTTTATTCCCCTTTTGAAAATTTACCCCTTGCCAGGGGACAACTTGAAAGCGTCATATATATCACATTTTTTTATAGAGACATACAGGATCACTATTTTTTGGGTTTGTTGTTAGTTTCACACAGTCAGTTATATAGACGTAAGTTGCATCCCTCTTTGCAGAAGCGGATACTTCAGTTGCAGCTACAACGACGACAACAACAACAGCAGCAGCAGCAAAAAAAGAGAAACAAGCAAAAACCGTGTTTCCCATAAAACAGGGCGTTTTTCATTAGCATACACCACCATCGTGCCTGAGTGTATGTCTCTCTGCTTGACAATGTCACTGACTGTGCAAAGTGCATAAAAAGCAAAAAATAGTAACAATGAACCAGTGTTTTACCCTGTCTCTCTTGTACCCAACTCTGTACATTCACCAAAAATGATTAGATTACATGCCTATCTATGTGGCACCAGCATCCCACCGTTTTGTGTACCTCCATCTACTCGTATATTGCATTTGGTACTGGGAGCGTAGCGGTGCCACGCAATGGTATTGTTATAAACGAGTCTCCGTTTTCAGTAAACTGCGACGGAAGAAAACGCACATAATAAGGTGTATAGTCGAGTATGGTGCACGTAGAGTAGTAGATGTCTATATATGCGTACCATATGAGAGTTTGAACCGAAGCTGATACCATAATTGGAGCACTTTTGTAAAATTCAAATCTTCACGGTATAAATTGTCTGTGCACACGGGAAAATAGGAGGCATACCAAGAGCAGAGATATAGAAAAGAAAAAAGTTGTAAATTAATATCGTCTAAGTTGTGGCGTCGTTGGAAGATCGTCTTCACGAGCCAGGTAATTACAGGTTGAAGAAATATGAGGAACGCACTGTAACATTCATTTATTTTTTGTGAGGTTGACATCCAGCGTAGTAATAATGATGGTCGTAAAAAGTGCGTCGTTAATAGCCATTCTCGTAATAAGCTCGAAATCAGTAAGTATAATAGCGGAGCTTTTTTTTGTTAGAGGAATCTTTTTCCCATCGTCGTGGCATGGCGCTAAAAGAGAGCGTTAAGCCACCTAGAAGACGAAGACATTCATTTGGGATTTTCTGGTTATTCTGCATTTATGTTTGAGAGGATGATGAAGAGGGCGATGATGAGGAACGAGAAGGATGCTGACTTCGTTTTGTACTTTTTTTTATATTTGAAACCTTGTGTGTGACTGCGAGTGTGTAGGTGGGTGATGATAGGTCACCAGTTTAGAATTTACAGTTTTTTCCCTTTATAAAGCAGTTTGGACGGTGATGAAAAGCTTTGTCTGTTTTGAGATAAAACTTTCTTTGTACACACGTGTACAAGACAAACCATGTCAAGAAGGGAGATAAAAAGAGGAGAGGAGAATGGAAAGAGGAAAGTGACGACGCCGTTATGGTGATTGTATGTAGGTGCTGAAAATTTGTAAATAAATGATGAGGAGAGAGTATAATACATTATCATTATAATTATTATTAAGAGGCTGCGTCACGGTTGATTGTAATTGACCAGCATTCCTTATATGAGCAAACACAACTATTTTTACCAGTCTTTTTGGAAAAAGATCGTTTTTTTTGCAGTGTGGTTAAACTGGCTGATCACGACGATCAAGTTGTGATAAGCATGACAGGTTAAAGGCAATTTTTTAGAGTTGTGGTGCAAGAGTTTATCATGAAAGGTAAAATAGGAGGTATCATATGCAAGCGCAGGAGTATCGAGAGAGAGAGAGGGAGGGAGTATACATAATTTTGCTGAAATGAACATTCGCGCTTTGTTGACTTTCATGAATACCTAGAGAGAGAGAGACAAGAGACGTACGTGTTTTCATGAAAGAAAAAAATGCCCATGACTGATGATGACGTTACGTGAATTCTTCTTTTGTACAAAGACCTCGTTCATTCTTCCTTCATACTGACACCATTGTCTATTGTAAGCTTTGGACAGTCTCCATTTATTTCCATTCAGGAAATGGTAATTTGCGGTTTGCAGTACACCTTTGCCAAATCGTACATTATCTCGAGAGTGGCTGAAAAACTTTTGCCTTGTTGTTGTTGTTGTTGCTGCTGCTGCTGCTCTGCTCTTAGCTACTTCTCCGTGAGGAAGAAAAAAGAGAAAAGAAATCAGGAAGACGAATAATAAACGTAATGGCAAGTGATGTCTATAGACAGGCTATTGTTTAACAAAAAAAAGTCAATTTAAGTTGCGTTCCACCACTTCTCCATCATTTTTTTTTTCAGCCTAAGCATCTTTTCTTTTGTACTTTGAAATTCAAGTGGAATTATCTCATTTCCTTTTTAGAAGACGCCATAACACAAGAGACAGCAGCAGCACTTTTACGAGAGAGAGAGGTGGTGCTATTCTATTTTACTGGACTGAGAAAAATCAGCGTATTTTGCGTGTGCATGCGTAAACATTTTGTTGGGTGGCGGTGCTGATTTGGTAGCTGTTGTGTCTGCACCTCCATTGTTTAACTCCTTCGTAATTCCCTATCACTCAGATGAAATTAGTTGATTTGTGCGCCTCTCTCTCTCCCCCCCCCCTCTGCCTCTGCGTGTGTGGTTTTGTTTAGCAAAAATAATAACAATTCGAAAGCACTACATCATTAAACGTCTCATCTCACTCCCCCTGTTGATTGCGTTCCACCTTTTTGTGCATAATAACACACTCACTTGGATAGTATCATTCAATCCATTGAGTCCTCAATAGGACGAGTATGCGCCAATTGCCAGAATGCGAGATGAGTAGCTATTTTGTAATTAGTTGACTGAAATGTAGAGACACCCTACATGATACGCTTCATCGAATCCGTCTGCATCAGAATCAAACACTCATCGTTTTGTCAAGCAGCTTTTCATTTACTTCCGATTCACATCTCTCTCTCTCTCTCTCTCTCTCCACATTTTTAAACAAAAATCAGCAAAGAAAAATGCTTCACCATCTGCACGATGGGAAAGGGAGTCGCCAATTGCCAGAATGCGAGATGAGTAGCTATTTTGTAATTAGTTGACTGAAATGTAGAGACACCCTACATGATACGCTTCATCGAATCCGTCTGCCTCGGAATCAAACACTCATCGTTTTGTCAAGCAGCTTTTCATTTACTTCCGATTCACATCTCTCTCTCTCTCTCTCTCCACATTTTTAAACAAAAATCAGCAAAAAAAATGCTTCACCATCTGCACGATGGGAAAGGGAGTCTATATTCAATCAGGTTTACAGTGTTGTACAAACTTGTGTAAACACGCGGTTTTGCAGGCGCTCTCTTCATCAAGCCGTGTAATAAGTAGTATAGGAGTGGAGTGGAAGGTTTACAAATATTTCTCTGCCTGACTCAATCTATTCGCATTCTTTCCTCACTTGCATGTTTTCTCTGATTGCCCATGCATTTTTCTCTTTCTGTCTTTCTACCTCACACACCACACCCCCCCCACCACCCAGTCAAGTCAGTAAAGAGAGAAGGGTCTGGGGTCTTGTGCTGCGTAAAAATCCATACGTTACCTATTATCAGCTTCATTATGTCCTGATTACAAGCAAAGGAGCACATTTTTTGAAAACGTCTTCAATTTTTTTCTTTTTACACGAGCTCAAATTCCACACATTTCGTGCATAAAAACGATACACACACGACAAACCACTTTTTGGGCATGTATGTGCGCTATCCACTTAACTTGAATATACTACATACGCGTCGTGATTTTCTTCTTGAAAAAGCTAGTAGTAGTTTATTAGATTTTTTCAAGAGACAAATGGTGAACCAGTTTCTGAACTCATTTTTTTTACTACAGCTATAAGCAGTAAATTCCATTTCTAGATACGTAACACACCACTCGACGAAATTATTATTACTATTACACAGCTGCAGTACATTATAATTTACGGATAAATATCTACATCTACCTACACACACACACACACGCAACATATAGGCATATTCATTTCAGCGTAATATTCTCTCAATTCTCTGTGTGTGTTTGTACATTTGAATGAGATGCTCCAAAACTCCAAAACCAAAAGCCATTTCAATGTTGCCTCCATTCCATCATAAACATCGTTTAACCGGAAGGGAAATTTTTTTTTAATGTGCACACCCGCAGAAGATTTGTAGCAATAATAACAGCACTAAAACCAAGTCTACCTACACACACACACACACACACGCAACATATAGGCATATTCATTTCAGAGTAATATTCTCTCAATTCTCTGTGTGTGTTTGTACATTTGAATGAGATGCTCCAAAACCAAAAACCATTTCAATGTTGCCTCCATTCCATCATAAACATCGTTTAACCGGAAGGGAAAATTTTTTTTAAATGTGCACACCCGCAGAAGATTTGTAGCAATAATAACAGCACTAAAACCAAGAGAAAGGAATTTCCAAACAACGCCATAGATTTTTATCTCTAACAAAGAGGCAGAATAGCAGAAATTTGTTTCTGAGAAAAAAAAAAGAAAATTGCAAATTCGAGCAGAGAGATATCTCTCTCTCTCTCTCTCCCGTAGTATTGTACCCCTCTTGTTTTGCACTTGAGGCGGCTGCTGAGGGAAAATGGTTTAAACCATTTTCCTGAACACTCCATATAGGATGCTTGAATACTTGCAGCTCTGGTATGTACTCACATTTAGGCTGAATTCAAAATACCTGATTGTTACAACTCACTCCGTCATGTTATGTGACTTGTGTGTGTGTGTGTGTACTCGATTTAATTATGTACACAAAGAATGAAAAAACGATATGAAGTATCTCTACATGTTGGCACGATGACTAGTAGTTTCCCTTTCTCTCTCTCTCTCTCTCTCTCTACCATATTCGCTCATCGCTCGTTATTTCAGGTTTGTTTACACAAATCCAACAACATCTTGTGCTTGTGTTGTTGTCTGTTTCTGTCTGCTCATTTATTTGGCTGGGGTGTCTTCTTTTGATGATGATGATGATGATGATGACTACCACCACCATAAAAAAATTTTTTTTGAGTAAATCCATCTCTCTTCCCTCATTTCCTTGTCTCTATTTGGTTCTGGTCGCTGCGGTGTATGTTACACAACTACAACAAGTGAGACGAGCGTAAAATTTCGTGGGTGAAGATTTTCTCTCGGTTCATTCTCCATGAAGTTGTTTACGGCGCTTTTTGAACCATGTGTACTGAACGCAGGCAGAAATGAAAAGATTTTACGCAGCAAGGAACTTTTTC